>JXCR01140214.1:292063-322050 GCA_002079205.1 Phalaenopsis hybrid cultivar | reverse complement strand
TATATATATATATATATATATATATATATATATATATATATATATATATATATATATATATATATATATATATATATATATATATATATATATATATATATATATATATATATATATATATATATATATTCCTCTCACAAAGCGCTTGGTTTAACGTCGTCAGCTCGATGTACCATTTGTTTTGTTGGGTTGACTAAACATTACAACTTCTTTAAATTTTGGTATGTGTCCTTCATAATAATATTTTAATCGATGCCCATTAACTTTAAATATCTTTTTATGTTAGGATCTTTAATAACAACAGTTCCATAATGATAGACTTTAATCACTTTAAATGATCCTAACCATCTGAATTTTAGTTTTCCTGGAAATGATTTTAATCTTGTATTATATAATAAAACTTCATGTCCAGTTCAAACTTCTTTTTAATAATCTTTTGATCATGACATATTTTCATTTTCTCTTTATAGATTTTTGCATTATCATATGTTTCAGTTCTAATCTCCTCAAGTTCATTGATTTGCAATAATCTTTTCTCACCAACATCCTTTAAATTAAAATTAAATTCTTTAATAACCCAAAATGCTTTATGTTCCAATTCTACAGGTAAATGACATGTTTTTCCAAAAATAAGTCTATATGGCGACATTCCTATAAGAGTCTTATAAGCAGCTCTATATGCCCATAATGCAATATCTAATCTAGTAGACCAATCCAATTTATAGGGATTTATAGCTTTTTTTAGGATTTTCTTTATTTCATAATTTGATATCTCTACTAGACCGTTAGTTTGAGGATGATAAACAGTAGAAAATCTATGTATAATATTATATTTCTTAATCAATTTTTTGATTCTCTTATTCCTAAAACGAGATCCTTTATCTGTAATAATTACTCTCAACATTCGATATCTTGTAAAAATATTTTTAATTAAAAATTTTGAAACACTCTGAGCATCACATCTAGGTACAACAATAACTTCAATCCATTTGGACATATAATTAAGAACAAGTAATATATATAAATTTCCAAATGAAGGTCTAAATGGTCCCATAAAATCTATTCCTCACACATAAAAAATTTCAACTTCTAATGTGTAATTTAGAGGCATTTCTTTCCTTCTAGAAATATTTCCTACTCGCTGACATCGATCACATGTTTTAATATATTCATTAAAATCTCTAAAAAGAGTAGGCCAATAAAATTCAGCTTGTAAAATTTTATATACAGCTCTATTTATTCCAAAATTTCCTTCAAATTTAGAATCATGACATCTTTCAATTATCTGTTGAGTTTCTTCACAAGGCACACACCTTCTAATAATTAGATCTTTACATTATTTATATAAATATGAGTCATCCCAAAAATAGAATTTTGAATCATATATAAATTTCTTTAATTGTTAATTGTTAATTGTTAATATCAAGTGGTAGAATATCACTCACAATATAATTTACTCTATAGGCATACCACGGTACATTCATTTCATCAATACTAGATAATTGTTCATCAGGGAAATTTTCTTAAATTTCATTTGTAAAATTAGTTAATATTTCTCTTTCTAGTCTAGAAAAATGATCAGCTATTTGATTATCTTTTCCCTTTCTATCAACTACGATAAAATTATACTCTTGCAAAAGAAGTATCCATCTAATTAATCTTGGTTTAACATCCTTTTTTTTGCATCAAGTATTTAATAGCAGAATGATCTCTATGCACTATACATTTAGTTCCAATTAAGTAAGGTCTAAATTTATCAAAGACATAAATAATAGCTAATAACTCTCTTTCAGTAGTAGTATAATTGATTTGAACATTATTTAAAGTTTTACTAGCATAGTATATCACTTTAAGAACCTTGTTGTGCCTTTGTCCTAAAACAACCCCAATAGCATAATCACTAGCATCACACATTATTTCGAATGGTTTTTCCCAGTTAGGTGGAACTATTATAGGTACAGTGATTAATTTTTCTTTCAATAATTCAAATGCTTTTACGCATTCCTCATTACAATCAAATTTCACATCTTTTTCTAAGAGTTGGCATACTGGCTTAGTTATTTTCGAAAAAAAATTTATGTAGCGACTATAGAAACCAACATGTCCTAGAAAGCTTCTCACCCCTCTAACATTAGTTGGAGATGGTAATTTTTCAATATCTTAAATTTTTGTAGGATCTACTTCTAAGCCATTTTCAAAAATTTTATGCCCAAGTATAGTTCCTCCTGCAACCATAAATTGACATTTTTCCCAATTTAGTAATAGATTGATTCTTTCACATACTTCCAGAACTTTTTCTAAATTATTTAAACATAATTCAAAAGAAGTCCCAAATACAGAAAAATCATCCAAAAACACTTCCATTCCATGTTAAAAAAAATTGCTAAAAATTGACATCATACATCTTTAAAATGTTGCAGGTACATTGCATAGTCCAAAAGGCATTTTACGAAAATCAAATGTTCCACTTGCACTTGTAAATGTTGTCTTCTCTTAATCCTCTGGAGCAATTGAAATTTGGTGATAACCGGAATATCCATCTAAAAAGCAATAATATTTTTTCCCCAGCCAATCTATCCAACATTTGGTCTAGAAAGGGTAAAGGAAAGTGTTCTTTCTTGGTGGCCATGTTTAATTTTCTATAGTCAATACAAATTCACTAACCAGTAACTTGTCTTATTAGAATTAATTCATTTGTCTCATTTTCTTCAACGGTCACTCCTTCTTTCTTCCAAACACAGTGAATTGGACTCACCCAAGCACTGTATGAAATATGATATATAATTCCAACATCTAACCATTTTAATATTTCTTTTTTAACAACTTCTTTCATTATTGAGTTTAATCTCCTCTGAGGATCAGCTTTAGGTTTGTATTGTTCATCTAATTGAATTAAGTGCATATAAATTGAAGGACTAATTCCTTTAATATCTGCTAAAGTCAATCCAAAAGCCTTTTTATATCTTTTTAACATCTCTATTAATTTTTGTTCTTGAATTTCAGTTAATTTAAAAGATACAATAATAGGCAATGTAGATGACTCTCATAAAACCACATATTTTAAATGGGTAGGTAATATTTTCAATTCAAGTTCTGGTGCTTTAATACTTGAAGGAATAAGATTTTATTATCTTTTTCCAACAAATCTAACGTTTCAAATTTGTCCTGAATATAATTTAAATCTTCTATTATTTCATCCTTGTTTTCAAAAAAATTTACTTGCCTTAATTTGTCTTCAAACTCTTCCTTAAATTGCTCATTACTCAGATAATCAATAACTTCCATTCTGAAACATTCATTATCTTTTTCTATTGCAGGATATTTCATAGTTGCAATATTAAATGTTACTTCTTGATCATTAACTCTCATTATTAATTCTCCTTTTTGAAATTCTATTACAACTCTCCCTGTTGCAAGAAATGGTCTTCCCAAAATAATAGGAATATCTTTATCTTCCTCCATATCTAATACTATAAAGTTTACAGGGAAAATAAATTTATCCACTTTAACTAATACATCTTCTATAACTCCTTTAGTATAAGTTATTGATTGATCAACTAACTGAAGAGTTACAGTAGTAGGGGAAATCTCTCGTAAATCTAAACGTTTAAAGATCGATAGAGGCATAAGATCGATACTCGCTCCTAAATCACATAAGGCTTTTCCAAACAACTTCTCACTAATAACATAAGATATGGTAAAACTACCAGGATCTTTTAATTTTTCAGGAAGCTTTTTCTAAATAATAGCACTACACTCTTCACCGAGTGCAATAGTCTTGCGATCTATAAACTTCCTTTTCTTGTGTAGTATATCCTTCATATATTTAACATAACTTGGCATTTGTTTCAAAGCTTTAACAAAAGGAATGTTTGACGTTAACTTCTTAAGGATTTCAAAAAATTTTGTAATTTATTTATCTTTATTCTTTTGCTTCAGTCTTTGAGGAAAAGGCGGTAATATTTTTTCTAAGGGAACTTATGTTTGTTCATTTTCATTGTGGTTATTTTCCATTTCTTCCTTCTCTTCATCAACTTTAGTTTCTCCTTGGATCCTTGTTTCGACTTCCTTTCCACTTCCTAACTGAATAGCTTTATTTTGCTCCTTATTTTGAACTTTTGGATTAACTTCAACAGTACTCAGAAGAATTCTAGAAGGTCTGGAACTAAGTGTGGTAGCACTATGTCCTCATTGATTTTCATTATTTCTAATAGCAGCCCATGGTTATGTATTTAATTTTTCATGTTCAACATTACTTCTTCAATCGTCAACTTATTTTCCTTAACTTGTGGGTTAGGGTTAGAGTTAAATCGAGGAGGATAATAAGGTCGATAATTAGGATTTCCTTGGTTGTTCAAATTTTCGGAGGGATTCACCGAATTGTTATAATTATTCTAACTAAATTTATGGGGTTTTTTCATCTGGGGTTATAATAATTAGAATAGGGATTATTATTTGAATTATTTATAACATTCAAAGTTTCATAAGATGATTGAGTATTAATTATCTATCCTAATAAATTTTCTTCTAATACTGGGGGATTTGAGAATATTTCACTCCAATTTGATCAATCTTTTTTGAAATAGCGGGAATTTGAGATGTCAAAATACACATTGCATCAGAGTCATGAATACTAGCTACTCTCTTAGGATTTACCCTTTGAGAGGGTCATTAAAAATTATTAGTAGCCATTTTTTCAATTAAAGAGTATGCTTCATCAAAAGGTTTTGACATTAGTGATCCACCTGCAACAATATCTATAATAGATCTAAGTGTTCCTACTAATCTATTGTAAAATATTCGAATTATGAACCAATATGGTAAAGCATGGTGTGGACCTTTTCTAAAAAGATCTTTAAACCTTTCGCAAGCTCATATATTGATTCCCCTTCAAACTGTCAAAAAGATGTAATATCATTTCTAAGCTTAGCAGTTTTCGAGCGTGGAAAATATTTAACTAAGAATTTTTGTGATAGTTCTCCCCAAGTTCTAATAGATCAAGGTGCTAATGAATTTAACCAAGCTTTAGCTTTATCCCTTAATGAAAAAGGAAAAAGTCAAAGCCTCACAACATCATTAGACACTTCGTCATATTTAAAAGTAGCACAAATTTCAAGAAAACTAGCAAGATGTAAGTTAGGATCTTCAGTAGGTATTCTTATAAACTGATTATTTTGTACCATTTGGATAATAGCAGTTTAAGCTCAAATGAATTTGCAACAACATCAGAATTTTGAATAGTCAAGTGAAGTTGATCTGCTGTTGGATTAGCATAATCTTTTAAAGGTCTTTTTCAATTTTTATTTATTTTATTATCTAAGTTATTCACCATTTCATTTAAATTTTTAATTTCTTTTTGTTGTTTTCAAATTTTTTTAATAGTACGTTCTAATTCTGAATTGTAAAGTACTAAACCTTCAGATCCAATATTTCACATAAACAAATATAATAAGCAAAGAAAAATTTTCTTAAAAATATTCTTAAATAATTAAAAAAATATATTTCCTTTGTATTTTGATTTTTTATGTTTTTTTAATTTAATTTTTTAAAGTTTTTTAATAGTTTTATTATCTCTAAATTTCCTAATTTACCAAATTTATTTAATTTACCGTTACCTTCCCCGACAATGGCTCCAAAAACTTGATCCCCGATAATATAGTTGTGCAAAATATATAAAGTTGACTCTGTTATGCAATGGTGCCAAAAGCTTAATGCATTAGTTTATGAATAAAAAATTTAAGCAATTTATGTTGGGATTCTATGCAAGTATGCGTATCATTATCAAGTAATAAAAGACTTTCTATTTAAGCCCCAGATATCGATCCCATGGGGAAGGTTTAGATTTGAGATGATAAATTTATTAGAAAATTCAAAGAAAGTAAAACAAAATATTGTCACTAATTTCGAAGGTTAAGATATTATCAGAACTAAATTATTTAACTACTAGCACAACTAAAGTGCAAAGTTTAAATAATAACTACTAAACTAATAAACTATAAAACTATTAAACTATGTAACTATTTTTATGTGATGAAGATTTTTTATGTGAAAAAGCATCATTCCCACTACAATAGAGATTTTGGATAAATGAGATGAGATAAATGATTTTAATATGTATTGTGCCAAATAGGAGCAGTTTTAATTCTCTATCCTGATAGAATGTTTTAGAAAATCATTGGCTAATTTTAGGTTTAGTCCCTAAATCTGTGGCTAGGCTAGGAGGATACTGGCTCACACTCCAGAGCTCCCACTTCCCTTCACTTGAAGGCTAACTCTTGCTTTAGCTCTTTAAACACTAAGACCGAATTGGGGGTTTTAGTCTGTCACCCTGAATCTCAAATTTTATACCCAACAATGTATATTTCTCTATTTATTTACACTTAATTCCATGAACAAAATTCTCCTTCATGGAATCAAATGTGATCCTCACTCTGTTGTAAAACTCATACTCCATTTCTTGGATTATATGTTTCATAAAAAATTTTAATAATTAAATTGGCCAGATCGAAAAGTAAATTAAGTTCGAAGTTGAAAAATCATAACTATTTATTTTATATTTTAACATTGGCACATTCATATTATCTATTCATTTCAACATATCTCAATAGGGAGAAAGATAAAGCAAAATATTGGCACATCCATATTATCTCTTCATTTCACCATATCTCAGAGTAGAAAGAAAGATAAAGAAAACTGCAAACTTCATGAGAAAGATACAACAAAACACAAATTTCATATATAAAAGAAAGTTCATACAATTCCATGTTATCTCTTTATTTCACCATATCTTAGAGTAGGGAGAAAGATAGAGGAAACTACCCAAACTTCATGAGAAAGATACAACAAAACACAAATTTCATATATAAAAGAAAGTTCATACAATGACTTCATGAGAAAGATATAACAAAACACAAATTTCATATATAAAAGAAAGTTCATACAACACTAATAAAAAAACAATACTTATCTGAGCTTTCTTAATGCAAATCCCTTGTAGCCTTTCTAGAAAATGTAGGAAGAAGAAATATCTCACTTTTCTCCTTCTCCAACATTCTTAAAGAAGAATTCAGACTGAATCTCAACACAAAAACTCTAAATTCTTAAATAAAAATCACTAATAGATTCCAAAATGATGGTGGAATGAAGATGAAAAAGTGTATGGTGTGTAAGAGATTGAATTGAGGCGAGGAATAGTGAAAAAGGAGCCCCTTTTTTTTATCAATTTTGGCTCAAAAGATAACCTAAAGTCGGTTCTCCAATAGGTGCATCCAAAAACTCTTCAAAAAGTGTCCAAATTCGTCTAATCTTTTAGAAATAGGGTATGAACCAACACTGGCGCTGTCAGTGCCAGTGGTCCGTAATTTAATTCGCTCCTCTCTGTCAAACGACACTGTCGATGCCCAGTCTGGTGCCATCGGCACTGAAAAAATTTTCAACTTCTTCATTTTGACTTCAAATTTTATCCTTTTTGCTTCTTTTTTGCTTTAAGTGCTAAAATTCAACAACCTGCAAGAAAACATGAAAAATACCTTCCATTAAAGTGCGATATCACCAAAAATGAGTGTAAAATATGAGTCTAAAAATGCATATATTTTTTGAATGTCAAACCCCCAATAGGTGTGTCGGTGGACTAGTCTCGCCCGAGCATTGTGCGTTGTAGTCAGTCCCACACTGGGTCCTAAACTTTATTTTCCCTTTTAAGTTTGATTTTCTATATTGCAAATTAAATCAAATTGTGTCGTACTGTGCTTGCTCATTAAATTTTCTTATATTAATTAAATATTTATACTTTCAAACTATTTTGACTAAATTTTAAAATATTCATAAATTAAATAAGGACTTGCCCAGTCTACAAATCAACCTTTGTTAATTTTTAGTGTTCGCACTAGATTTACAAGGTACTGACCAAATAATTAACAACAAGGCTTTCTTTTTGAAGTTGATGCAATGGGATTCCCAAGGCTCACTTTCTCGTGTAACCTGCCGACGAGCCGTGATGCTTGCAACGTCGCCCCCATCATCAAGTTTGGAGCTGGGTTTGAAGATCTCGAGGTCATCCTTGGGAAAGCTCCCTTCTTCATAATGAAAGTTACTTCTCCGGAAGTTCTAGAAACATCTGCTCAGTTCAACCTAAACTATCCACAGGATTTTTCTTCTTACAAGAAGGTAACGACTACGACCATCACGACATCTGCTAAGCCTGTTGCTCCCATTTTTGCTAAGGGAAAAGAGGTTATGATCGTCGAAGTCCCGACTGAAGAATTGGATGTTCCACCGTTAGTATTTGAAATTCGATCGAGTTCAAAGATTGCACCGTTAACCTGAACTCAAAGAAGGAACCATAGCCAACAGATTCGGAAGGCTACTAAAGCCTAGATCTCTAAAGAAATGGCTGTTGATGAAATTCCTCATTAGGAGAAACCAAGGCTATTGGAGACCTATCTGCTTTTGCGAGGGAGTAGGTTCCATCCCTTAATGGACACTGATGGGTACGAGAGTATCCATAAGATTATCGTTACCTTACCGTCACCTCATAAACATGGTGGGGAGAGAAAGAAGTCCACTCTTATCACTTGAGTTAGCACAGTGTTCTAGTGACTAGTTGCCAAGGAAGGTTGTTCCATCAGTGAATTACTTAAACGAGTGGGATGTGTAGTATCCCCGCGCATGAATAAAGAGATTCTAATGGATGTCAGATCTGTCAGATGGTCTAAAAAATCAACAGAAACTTTATCTGCTCGCATTCCAGTCAGATTCTATTTAGGAAGCCGAGTTGACACTAACAGTACTACCATCAATTATACTACTGTTGCTGCTCTGAGACCCTCAGGCTGTCAACCAATTAAGTCACATTTGGGTCCAAGAATTTGGCCAATCACCCATCATGAAGTTCCAAAGGAAAAGATAAGGAAGTTACTTATTACTCTATCTGGTCCGCACCATGGGGAACATACCTCTCTTCGAAGTACCGATGTTGAGCACCTTGTCTCAAGACATCTTCCCTAAAGAAAAAGGTTTGGGTACCTATGGTTGTTGTACTAATATAGTTTAGTGAGCCCGTAGGGCAAGATCATCGAATGAAGCAAGGGTCTGAAATATCAGACATTGTCGCAACTATTGCCAGAAAGATAGATGAGCAAGTAGAGGATGTTCAGCAAAATTCTCCAGATCTTAAAGCGATACAAGAATCAGTAATTGAAAATAAGGTTGAGAAGCTCAGGATTGAGATTTCTAAGTTGGCCTGAGAATATGGAGTTTCTGTTGATGATGAGGGAGATGAAGATTTAAACTTTAACGATTACTTCGAGGAAGACTTCATGTATATTCATGTCATCAAAACTAGTGACGCTGCATCTATGCGCGACACTCAACCTCTCGTCAAAGAGAATGACATAGATGATTTATGTAGGGCTATCTTCCTAAGGGATGAGCAAACCAGCCAAATGGAGAAAAGAATGGAAGAGATGGCCGCTGCCATGGCTGCTATGGCTACAGCTCAAGGACAATCTCAACCCCAACAGTTAGCTTCTCCAAAAGCTAATCAGCCAGAGATTATACATATCACCGATGAAAGGAGGGAAGTCACCTCAGCAAACAGAGATGATCAATAGAAGAAGGATTCTCCATCAAGTGTTATGCCATAAAAAAATTCAAACAAATGGTCGAACATGTTCAGGAGACCTTAGCCCAATCTAAGGGTAATGCATTGATTTTAAAGGGTAGACCTTTCCTCGAGGAGTTCAATACCGTACCCTACCCTAAGGGTTTTGTGTCACCAAACTTTAAGATATTTGATAGGACTAAAAATCCCAAGCAACATATAGCACATTTCTAAGCTAGTTATGGCAACACATGAGGAAACAAAGCTTTACTCTTCCGATAGTTTGTCAGCAGCCTGTCAGGAATAGCTTTTGATTGGTATGTCGAACTACCAACAGATTAGTCAAGGCATTTATCGAATTAGAACAGTTGTTCATGAACAGATTCATTGGAGTGCAGCATCATGTGTCTATCGGATATTTCATAATGAAGAAGCAGAAGCCCAACGAGACCCTAGTAGATTACATCTTGAGGTGGAGAAACCTTAGCATGAAATGTGAACCATAACTATAGGAACATGATGCAATTGAGATCTTACTCTGGAGCATCCATGAGCCAGTAACTTCATGCTCAAGGGACTCACCATCAAATCCTTTGAGAAGCTACTCAGCCAAGCCAACAATCTATAAGAGGAAGTTAAACATATGGATTTCTAAGAGAAATCAGAAAAGACCAAAGCATCCCGAATATTCAAGAAGAATTCTAGGACAATAGCAATGATCGATAAGGGAAAACAACCAATGAATATACATGTAGAGAATTCTCGTACGATTCCCAGTCATCATCATATCATGCTCAACAAAAAACACAATAATATGGCAAGTCTATCCAACAACCACATTAAGGAGGATCATACTGAGTAGAGACTAGAAAAGGTCCGTCCATGTCGGAATAGAAGAAAATGGTATATTCCTTAAAATTTAAAGTGGTACCTAAGGTGTTCAAAAGTATAATGAAAAACCCAAGTTCAGATTACCAGATCCGAGAGGTCGACAAAAGGGATCAACCAATTATTGCTCGTATCATAGGATGCTTGGACACACTATAGAGAATTGTTTTGTCTTCAAGGATTGGCTCAAAAAGAACCTTAAAGAAAGGAACATAACAATCCTGAAAGAATATTTAAAAGAACCTGAAAAAGATTTTGTGATTATGATTTCGGCCTAGCCGATCACTCTGATTGACCCGTATTCAGAAGAAGATGGATGGAGTACAGTTTGGAACAAGTCATCTTAGAAAATACTAAATTAAATTCAAACTGCTTTAGCACAAGCATCCGTTCATAGTATTCAACCTGCCAAGCCCAAGTTGGAGATTTTGCCAGAAAAGTCACCACAAATAGAAGATAAAGAAAAGAACAATGTCATGAATACTGATAGCATGAGGGGTAGGATAGGGGATGCCTCTATTAGATTAGTTGTCTCAAATTCGGGGAAGAAACTTCTCGAACCCCTAACCATGTATGATTATCTTTTTGGACCACCAGGGTATTATAAATATAAAGGTTATGATTTTGGCTACATTTTAATTGTTTCTAGTGATAACATAACTGATTTTGCTCAATCTAACTTTGATCTTGATTCCCAAATTGATCCTCAAATCACACTTGAGTCCGATGGGCCCGTTAACAAGATTGAAGAAAACATTGACGATATCAATTACCATAGCGCCGGGAGTGAGGAACCAATCCTCGAGCACCACGGTGCACCACTTGCTATCAATTTGGATATTTCTAAAGAAGAAACACCAAAAGTTTTGCCTACAACATCTAAAGAAGAAGAAATTATAGAAATAAACTTAAAGAGCGGAAAGGTATTACCCCTGAGAATAGCTCCAACAGATAAAGGAAAACAAATAGTAGCTCAAGAAGAATTACCTCCACCTCCAGTAGTGGGGGAAACACATTATAAAGTAAAGGGTGGAGGATTATAAAAAGTGAATTATAACGTGCTAGCTCATCTTCGAAAGTTGCCTGCCAAACTAAGCATCTATGATGCTCTGATCCTATCAGAGGAAATGAGAGAATCTCTGGTTACAACTTTGCTTAACCCAGTTGGCCAGCACATCCTTGGATGAAGATTTCTCGTTAAAAGAATAGCTTGGGGTAACCTTTACAGATGAAGACTTGTTGCTTGGTACTGCTGACCATAACCGACCACTCTATATCTACATTAACATCGACATATTCGTGTTGTCCAAAGTTTTAGTAGATCCTGGAGCATCACTCAACTTGATGAGTCTATGGACACTGGCCTATCTGGACATTGAGGCTCAGGAGCTTACGACCGATAAAATGATGCTAAGAGGATTCAACCAGAAGGGAGAAAGATCCATTGGATCCATTACATTTCTTATGAAAGTTGGAGAACTAATAACAACCGCCAAGTTCCATATCATCGACGCCGAGACCTCTTTTAATGCTCTACTAGGTCAACCGTGGATTTATGAACACAACATGGTTCCATCGTCTCTACACCAATGCATTAAGTATTACAAGGAAGGACAAGAGCAATGACAAGGGAGATTTGCAACCATTTTCAGTTCATGAAGTTGACATTCATGAAGATGCCGCCTACTACGCACCACTAAAGAAAATTGTCTTCTCTCGTGAAATTGTAGATAATAAAGCATAAGATTTAGATGAATCAAAAAGAGGAAGCCATTCAAATCCACTTAAAAAATCTACTATCGTCTCTTCACAATGAGATGGTAGAAGTTCTCTTAGCCTATACACCCGAGGTCAAGGCCGGGGACGTGGACGAGGAAGAACCAATATGATTGTTGAACGGACTAGGCCGTCCATCAATATTGATGATGAAGAAAGCTCTGAGTGAGAAATAAAGATGATAAAATAAGAGAAACCACAATACGAGATATCCTTGGAAGATGTGGAGAAAAGTGAATATGAGACAATGTATGATCGGATCAACCACTATGTGAATTCCATGATTCTTACTCCAATTCTCCCTCAAAAAGATGAGAGTTTAGAGGTCAAGGAAGTCCGTAGCGCTGGTTTGAAGCCAATTAAATTTTACTGTGCTTCTACTTCTACTAATCTTGAAAATCATGTAAATTTAGAAGAGATTCTAATGAATTAATGGAATTACCTTTTGGTTACTTTTCTCCTTGTGTACAAAAGTTAATTCAACAGGGATATTTGTCAAAATAAATGCCAAAAGATAAATTACTACAGTTTGAAAAATTATGGAATATTAAAAGTTGAACTCCCAATTCGAATGAAGGTCTCAGATTTGGTACAGTGGGACCAATCGATGATTCAGAATTTTGCATAGTTGTTACTAGTGAATCGGAAGAGGACTGCCTCAGTGTGGAGGATGATTCTACTGATCCACTGATAGAAGAGTCCCTGTCAGAATTTGAGGAAGAAATTAAATCAATTGTTGATGAATTGAAAGTAATTAATATCAGGATGGAAGAACAACCCCGACCAACATTTATAAGTTCTCTACTCAATGATGAAGAATCTGCAGAATTGATTAAGTTACTATCAGAATTCAAAGATTGCTTAGCATGGAATTATGATGAAATGCTAGAATTATCAATTGAAGTCATAGTTCATAAACTTAGAGTAGAAAAATATATAACCGCAGTGAAACAAGCTCCTAGAAGAATGAGCCTCTAAATAGAGCAGCAAGTCATTGCCGAGGTGAAGAAGTTAATATATGCTAACTTTGTAAGAGAAGAGCAGCACCTCATATGTTTAGCCAACATTGTGCCAGTTAAGAAGAAAAATGGACAGATCTGTGTTTGTGTTGATTTCAGGGATCTAAATAAGGAGTGTCCAAAAGATGAATTTCCATTGCCAATAACATAAATGATGGTGGAAATTGCTTTGAAACATGAGATTTTTTCCGTTATGAATGGATCTTCACGATATAACCAAATCAAGATGGCTCTAAAAGATGCAACTCTTACAACATTCAGAACACCGATTGGGATTTTTTGCTACAAGTAATGCTGTTTGGGTTAAAGAATACCGGAGCAACATACCAACGAGCTAAAGATTTTTGACGACCTCATTCACAACCAAGCGAAATGCTACGTGGATGATTTGGTCGTCAAAAGTAAATAAAAAATACCCCATTTGTATGATTTAAGGATCGTGTTCGAATTATTATGACAATATAATCTTAAGATGAATCCCTTAAAGTGAGCCTTCGACATTACCTCTGAGAAGTTTCTAGGATTCATTGTCCGTCATCGGGGAATTGAGATCGACCTAGATAAGATTAAAGCTATCTTAAAAATGCCTCCTTCCAAAACATTGAAACAACTACACTCCTTTTAAGGAAAATTGGCATATCTGAGACGCTTTATTTCTAATCTCTCAAGTAAGTGTTAGCCCTTCTCTGTATTAATTAAAAAGGATGACAAATTCATTTAGGAAGAGAAATGCGCGCGACCTTTGAGTACGTTAAGAAATATTTAATGACACCTCCTGTTTTGGCAGCCCATATCTTTGGAAAACCGTTGATACTTTATACTGCGGCCTTAGACGACTCTTTCGGGGCTCTGTTAGCCCAAGTCAATGATTAGGGCATAGAAAACACTTTATTACTTGAGTTGTCATCTAATATCAATAGAGAGAAAGTATCCACCCATTGAGAAGCATTGCCTAGCTTTAATTTTTGCCGCTCAAAAGCTTAGACATTACATGCTTTCTCCTAAGATTACTCTTATTTCAAAAGTTAATCCGTTGTAATATTTGATGACCCGACCAACACTTTTCGAACGTCTAGCAAGGTGGTCAATGATTTTATTGCAGTTTGATATAACTTTTGTTCCTTTCTGTGCTATAAAGGGAAAAGTTTTGGCAGATTTTCTCACAGCACACCCACTTCCAGCTGGGTCCCCACTCAACGATGAATTGTCAGATGAACAAATATTAGAAATGTATTTTTTTAGTGTGCAACACTGGGAGATGTACTTTGACGGAGCTTTGTCACACAGAAAAAACAAAGGATCAGGGACAGCTATACCAGGCAAAGCAAGGATCGGTTTAATTTTCATCGCGCTAAATGAGGGCATGCTGAGTTTCTCCTATCACATGATAGAGCCGTTCACCAACAGTGAAGCATAATATGAAGCGTTAATCACCGATTTGGAGTGGGCGATCTCAATGGATATAACAGATGTTACCATATATTGTGACTCTCAACTTGTCATCTAACAAGTCACCGGACAATACAATATTTTGATGCAAAGATTAGCGGCATAACATTAGTATGTAATGA
Organism: Phalaenopsis hybrid cultivar; assembly: GCA_002079205.1. Taxonomy (NCBI): domain Eukaryota; kingdom Viridiplantae; phylum Streptophyta; class Magnoliopsida; order Asparagales; family Orchidaceae; genus Phalaenopsis; species Phalaenopsis hybrid cultivar. Next base: position 307,195 of record JXCR01140214.1, on the reverse strand, counting down.
CGCTGCTTGAACATATTCCTAGTGTGAATCTCTACTGGATGAGATAATGCCCATGCTGATGCTCTAGAAAAACTTGCTAAGGAGCTGGAGTGTCCCCCAGAGGATTCCATTGACATTACAGTACAAGGACGATGAGTTTTGTTTTGAATCAGCCTCGAAAATCTACACAAGCTCAGAAAAGAATAAAAAATGACGATTACAGTTGCTGAAATCAATGAAGATTGGTGTAAGCCATCGATGGAATATTTGCAAACTGAAAAGCTGTCAGAAGATAAGTCTGAGGCATATCACATCATAAAAAGGGCTATGTCATACGCTCCAGTGGGAGATATTCTTTACAAGAGATCATTTGATCAGATGTGGTTGCGATGTCTAAGCAGAGCAGAGGCACAAAATATTATCAAATAAGTACATGCCGGATTGTGTGGTGCTCACCAGTCGAGATCAAAGATGAAAATGAAGATCAAAAGACTCGGATAGTATTGGCCAGCAATGATGTTTGATTGCATGAATATAGCGAGAAAGTGTCACCAGTGCCAAGTGCATGGGATGATCTTACACCAACCTCCAAATGTGCTACATCTGAGCATTGCCTTGTGGCCATTCGAGTGTTGGTGGTACATATGTAATAGGTCTAATAGACCCTTCATCCTCTAAGGGACATAAATTCATTCTTGTTGCTACAGATTACTTCTCCAAGTGGGCAGAGGCAGTGCCATTACGAGAGGTTTCAGCACAGCATGTCCTTCAATTCTTCAAAAGTCAGATCGTCTAACATTTCAGTGTACCACGCAGAGTAATTTTTGACAATGGGACATCGTTCAAGAGCACAAAAATCAATAACTTTGTTAATAGGCATGACATAGACTGAAGATACTCTACAATCTACTATCCTAGGGCAAATGGCCTAGCCAAGGCCTTCAACAGAACACTGGTACAAATTTTGAAGAAGACACTAGATGAAAACAAAAGAGATTGGCATAATAGATTGTTAGAAGCTTTGTGGGCCTATCAGACAACGTTCAAAACTCCGACTTAATGTATTCCGTATGCACTTGTGTATGGGTCTGAGACCGTATTGCCATTAGAAGTCCAAACACCGTCACCAATTAGCTTACAATAGAAGAAAGTACAAAGCACATATGTGAAGAGTTTGAGAGTCTCGAGGGAAAGAGACTAGAAGCGCAACAACATTTAGAACTTTACTAAGAAAGGATAGTACAAGCTCATGACAAATTGGTCTACTCAAGGACGTTCAAAATTGGTGACCTCGTTCTTATTCTCAAGAGGCCTATTCTTGCACACCATAAGATAGGTGGGAAATTTGAACTAAATTAGGAGGGACAATTTGTCGTAGAAAGGGTCAATTCAGGAGGAGCCTACCAACTGGTGAATTTTTAAGGCAAAAGGCCTATGCTGCCGTTCAATTAACGATATTTGAAAGCATGTTATGCCATGTGACATTTTTAAAATGAGATTTTGAGATCTGGATTGTTCTGGGTTTACTTATTTGGCCAAGCATCTGCGACTGGATCTAAAATTTTGTAATAAGAGTAATCTTAATGAAATGAAAATTTTTGAAGTTGCTCACTTAATTATTTTTCTCTTATGTGTTTCTTAATTTTAACATTTCATTAAAAATAAATAAGATAATAAAATTTTTGTACCTTTATAAATTAAAATTTTGTCTAATAAATGTTTTGTTCTATTCTTGTTCCCGTTAAATTTCAGTGCACTGATGTTTTTCCTGTCATATGCAGAAATGATGTCAGGACAAAAGCTGATTTTTGCCTTCAAGGATGTTTTGAATCTCACACTCAACAAGCAAAAGGAACTTTGGGGTGGCATCATAGATTTTGACCTGGACTTTGGTCAAGTCAATGTTAACTATGAGGGTCCCCTGATGGACATAGTTACTCGATAAAAAAAGGAAGGGTCACCGTTGCTTTTGAAAATGATGTCAGGACAAAAGCTGTTTTTTGCCTTCAAGGATGGTTTGAATCTCACACTCAACAAGGAAAGGGCATATTGGTGTGGCATCATATATTTTGACCTGGACTTTGGTCAAGTCAATGTTAACTATGAGGGTCCCCTGATGGACATAGTTAGCTGACAAGAAAAGGAAGGGTTATCGTCGCATTTGAAAATAATGTCAGGACAAAAGCTAATTTTTGCCTTCAAGGATGTTTTGAATCTCACACTCAATAAAGAAATGGCACATCGGGGTGGCATCATAGATTTTGACCTGGATTTTGGTCAAGTCAATGTTAACTATGAGGGTCCCCCGATGGATATAGTTAGCCGACAAGAAACGGAAGGGTTACTGTCGCTTTTGAGAATTGGTGCAAAGAAGAGTCATATCCAAAGAGGAAGAAAGCATTAACACAATAGAATCCAATGGAGGGAACTAGCCGTTTACCATCCATGATAACCACACCAACCGGAAACTTAGTCAGCACTGACAAAGGAAGATTGCCAGATCCACCTTCAAGAAGAACTCAACATTAAATTGCCAATCGTTGTAGACATAGAGCTTTTTCATGCAAAGAAAGAAGATGCCTGGAAGGGGAGAAAAATTTACTTACCCCGATTCCTGAGGGGAAAATCTACGACCCTTGCATGAGGGAGACTTCCTCTAGTCTACCTGCTATGGAGGATGAGTCTGAATTCCTTACGGAGCAAGTACAATCTGAAGTACCGGATGAATTTTACAAGGGCTGCCCAATGTGCGACGTCAAAGTTCCTATTCAGTCATCGATAAGAGGGGCATTTTTAGAGTGCCCGACATGCAATGTTCTACACTTAGACCACTACATTTCATTTGAAGAATTCATAGTTGTCGACATGGGGATGCCATGAGACAACTTACTCGGACACTGAGTCTTACATTCCATTACCTGTGGAGCCAAGTCAGACGTGGTATACTACATATGTGGAGTGATAGATCCACCTCAATGATCTCAAAGGATCCCCACAGTAGAATTGGAAAGGATGAACAAAGTTAAAATTAGAGAATTCAAGTTTTATGAATAAATTCGAGGAAATATCGTTAATATTTTGAAAGACCTAGAGTTGTACACGGGAGTCTTCTCTAAAGGTGATGAAAGAAGAATCCTAGACTACTTATTGGATTTAAGAGACAGGGGTTGGGCTGGCCTGCTGATGGAAAAAAACTTACTCTAAGCCACGAAAGTGGATGAGAGGAAAAGGTAGGATAACCCTCCAGTGCAAATGTTGCTGTAATTTAACTAAAGATAGATAAGGAAATCCCCTAGGCATCTTAAGAAATGATGAGGAGGACCCCATGCCCTCCAAGAAAAAAATGGAAGATCAAGAGAATGGTTAGATGGAACATACTGCTAGCTTATTGCATTTGAAACAGTTGTATCTCAATATCTACAATGAGGGAGATTGCATCTCCCCGCATATAGTCCATCATGATTTTGTGAGGCCTTTCTGCATGGTCTCCTTCATGAGCAAGAGCAATATACTATTCAGAAAAGAAATTGATGTTATTGGCCCCGCGAAGTTCAGAGGATCCGTTGAGATTCTACTATCGATAGGTTTAGTATTGATTCTCAAAGGAAATGTAGCAGACCTCACCAAGCACTGCATCCCAGAGGTACGACACCACAGAGTGTCTTTGATTTTCAGGAGGATGGACAACAACAAGATGGCATACAGATTCCAACCAGATCCGAAGCTAGAGGAGGTGCGCCCATACAAGCTATGAGAGGGTTTCACCTCTAAGTACATGTAAAGGGAATTCTTATACTGGAGTGTGACTTAGTAGGTCAGCTTGATTAGGAGCTTGTCCCATAGATGACAGACATACAGTTCTTTTTGTCACCTTTTGCATCGTGTCAGAGCAACATATATCATATATATTCAGCATGTGATGTTCTAGATGTATTCAACAAGAGATGTTTCAGATGTACTTTTGATGCATTCAGCACGTATTCAGTCTGTAGCACCTGTTTTGAGCATATAAATGAAATTTATTTTGGAATGCAGTTTGTTTCTTGAATTACCCTTTGTGCGATGAATCAAGAGCCGCCAAACCATATGTTGATTCTGAACTACAATGAGCAAAGAACAAAACAATAAAAATTAATGATAATGAAATTTGAATAAAATATTCTTTTTGAAAAATAAATCAACCAATGAAAATTAAATATTTTCAATATATATATATGTGACATAGCTGCAGGCAAAGGCACTTCACCTTGCATTCACCCTATTGATCTTAAGGAAGGGGAACCTTCTATTTTTTTTCTCAAATCAAGAATTAAATATCCTCAACAATGAAGTTCAATTTACTCTGATTGGCAAATTCAGCTTGGGTCACCCCAAAATGGAGCTAGTGAGAGGTTTCTTTGATTCACTATAGTTTATAGGTTCATGGAAGCAGGGTTTTCTTGATGGAAGACATCTCCTAATACAACTCACCACAGAGGAAGATTATGCTAGAGTTTTTGCCAAACAGACAATTAGAATTGCTGGAGTTGACATGAAAATACTAAAATGGATGCCAGACTTTGATCCTTCAAAGGAAACTCCAGTGGTACCAATCTGGTTCAAATTACAAGGACTTCCACTCCACCTGTTCAATCTAAATGCCCTTTTCAACATAGGCAGTGCTATATGCACTCCTCTCAAAGTGGATGCACCAACCTACAACAAAGCAAGACCAGCAAGTGCAAGAATTCTAATAGAAAGGAACATCACATTGCCTGAGCTAAAAAGAGTGTGGATTGGTGATGAAGTGGAAGGGTTCTGGCAGGAGGTATTCATGGAACAAAAAACTTTACTATTGTTAACATTGCAAAATGTTTGGACATATCAAGGAAAAATGTTACAAACTACATCCTCCAACCAAAAGACTACCAACCAATCCTATTTCAAAAGTTGCTGAGGAGGCAGATATTAATCCAAGTCAGGATGGAGAAATACAGCAAGCAAGCAGGAGCCAAAACTTAACTAAAATCACAGCAAATACTGTTGAGGAACAATGGGGTGATCCAAGGGTGCATAAAGGAGGAACTCAACCTGTAGGATCTCTCACACTACAAAGTCCAACAGAAAAAAGGTAGACACACAAATCAATGATAGAACTATAGATGCTGAACTGGTAGAGGTCACTGAAGTTAGCAATCAACCAAGAAAAGAAACAGACAATTTGGGACAAGTCCCACAAAAAACATAGGAAATATGGAGGGGACCTCAAGTAGTAAAATGAAGTGCACCACACCTTTAGAGCAAATGATACAAGAGATACAATACTCACTTGAAAGTAAATGACAAACACAACAGAAAAAAAAAGAAGAAGCTCAGAGAAGACATTGAAACAAAGAATGGAGAACAACAGAAAGAGCAAAGGATATATAATTCTCACACAACCAGGGGAAGGACAAGATCTAGGTCCCAAGCCTCTTTCCATTTACCCGAACAACATGATTAATTTGATATGTTGGAATATAAGGGGGATTACTGATCTTCCTTCCTTAAAAAGATTAAAGTATTTAAATAAAAAGTACAAGTGTTGGTGCTTGGTTATCCTTGAACCTTTGGTTCATCAAAATATTCAGAAATATGCTAAAGCCTTCCCAGGTTTCTCTTTTACCACTAATCTCAACAATAAAATCTATATTTGGAGTAGAATTGAAATGAACTGTAAAGTTTTGCTCAATCACTCACAATTCATACACTGCTCTTTATGGCAGACCAGTTTGGTTATACCACTTTTGTTTATGCTGGATCCTCCAAATCAGCCAAACATGAATTATGGAAGGAGATCCACCAAATCAAAAGCTTGACTAACACTGCCTGGATTGTTGGAGGAGATTTCAACGGCATAGCTTCTGTTGCTGATAAAAAAGGGGGAAGAAATCCATCAACATCAATACTGGTGGACTGTTTGATTTGGAATTTAATGGACCTGAGTTCACTTGGAGAGGGGGAAAAATTTGGGAAAGATTGGACAGGTTTCTGGCTAATGACAGCTGGATTCAGAATTGTTTACAGACAAATGCCACTCATCTCCATTTGGTAGGGTCTAATCATAGACCTATGTTAATTTCCATCTCAGCAAATGAACACTACAACAGACCTCCCTTTAGATACCTCAATGTTTGGTCAAGCCATAAAGAGTTCATTGGAATTTATAGAAAAAGACTGCTAAAGCTCTCAATAAATGGAATTCGAGCACTTTTGGGAATATTCTGATTGAAGTTGAACAGGCTGAGAAAGAGCTCCAACTTCTGGAGGAAGAACACAACAAGAGTTAGGTGGGAGAATCACTTCTCTTGGAAGCCAATGAAAAGTTACTGAATGCAGTAGAATGGCAAGAGCAATTCTTGAGACAGAAGGCAGCAAAGAACAAGTTCATGGATGGAGATAGAAACACTAAATTTTATCATGCCTACATCAATTATCAAAGAAAATGCAACACCAATCACTCTATCAGAAATAACTAGGGAAATTGGATCAGAGATGCTCAAAGGATTGCTGACAGTGTTGTGGCCTACTGTAAAGACCTAATGCAGTGTGAATTAACTGAAAGACAACATGTGGAATTTGATTTGTTCCAAGATGAGAAGGATATTTGTTCCGAGATAAAGTTAGCTGAAACCCCTAGAGAGGAAGAAATCAAAAAAGCTCTTTTATCTATTGATAGTGCCAAATCAGCAGGTCCTGATGGATTCACTATTGATTTCTATAAGAAGGCTTGGGAGGTCATCAAGGTACAGATTGTTGAAGCTATCCATCACCATTTCAAGGGACAACCTCTACCTGACTATTTCAACATTGCTACCATTATCTTTGTCCCTAAATCCTCACTAAAAGATTATTGGAGTAACTACATAACTATTAGCCTCACCAACATTGTTAGTAAGATCATCAACAAAATTCTGCTTTTCAGAATTCAACCCATTCTTCAAAATCACATTGGCCTCAAACAAGCAGCCTTTGTGAAAGGGAGAAACATAGGGGATAATATTATGATTGCCCAAGAGCTTCTGTTGGATTTAGATAAACCTTGTAGAGGGGGTAACATGATATTTAAACTAGATCTGAAAAAGGCTTATGATATGATCAACTGGAACTTCATCATGGAGATTACGAAGGCTAGGGGTTTTCCAAAAGACTCCAAAATCATCCAAAGATGGCTTGAAGGAAATGTTAACATTGTTTTAATTAATGGTAAAACTCATGGCTTTTTCAAGGCTAATAGGGGTCTGAGATAAGGGGATCCCATATCCCCAACCATATTCATTCTAGCTCTGGATTACCTGTCAAAAATCATAGATAAACCAGAGAATAGAAAATATTACGACATATATCTCAATAGATCCAAACAAGACATTAGCCACCTTATTTATGCTGATGACATCCCGATTTTCTCTAGAGCTAATAAAAATGCTATCAAACACCTGTATGCAGATATGCAAAAATTTCAGCAAGCTTCTGGCCTTGATGCCAACAAAGATAAAAGCTACATCCTCTTCAACAAGAATTGCTCCACTAACTGTAAATAGTGAACTTTAGAGCTCACTGGTTTCAAAGCTATGGATACCCCCTTTAAATACTTGGGGGTATATCTTACTAATGAAAGGAACAAACAAATACAATTTAATGAGATTGTGAATAAAACCCTTGCTACCCTCCAAGGATGGACAAATTCCCTCCTGTCTAATGGAGGCAGAATAACCTTGTTGAAGAGCATCTTAACCACCTTACCCCTTTACACCTTACGAGTGGCAGTGATGAAGAAAAGCACCCAACTCATGTTAGAAAGAACCTTCAATAGATTCTTATGGTCAGGGCAAAGGAAAAAAACAATCTGGGCTAGCTGGCAGAAAGCTGCCAAATCTTTATATGCTGGGGGTTTAGGCTTCAAGGGATTTCAACAACTACACCAAATTAGCATGTGCAAACTTTGGCTGAAGTTCAGACAGAATGACAACCTCTGGGCAAATTTCATGCACTCCAAGTATTGCAGAACTGATCACCTTAACCAGGTGAGGGCCAAACTTGGGGATGCTAAGACCTGGAAACAGATGTTGAAAATGAAGGAACAAGCTGAAAATCTTTACACTTGGGAATTGGGAAAAGGAAACATCAACTTTTGGCAAGACAAATGGTGCCCAGAAAATACAATTGAACCCTTGGATGATTATTTGGACAAGAACCTAATGGTGAAGGATTGCTGGGAGGGGCAGAAGTGGTCTCAGGAAGTACTCCAAAATGTTGTTACAGAAAACTCTATGAGGATGATAACTAAAATCCAATTTGACAGAAATAACAAAGATAGGGTGATTATGGAAGCTAACTCAACCCAAAGTGTGACCCAAGCCATTTATAAACAGTTGTTCATTTGGGAGGAAACCTCTTGGGGGGATAACTTGTGGAACAAATTCCTATCTCCCTCTATGGCTTTCTTCTCTTAGAGAGTGTTGAATAACTTAATTCCTACAGATGACATTCTCAAGCTAAAGGGCTTGAAGGGGCCTTCCAAATGCTATCTCTGCCAGAGCAGTGAAGAAATTGATACTCATATATTTTTCCAGTGTGACTTCTCCAGGAAAGTTTGGAGCTCCTTGATAACTAACTTCCACATCAACACTCTTAACTTGGGGTGGGATCAAATTAAGAAGTGCTAGTTAGACTGACAAAGAGTTAAGCTTTGTGCAATCCCTTTCATCACTACCTGGTTCATTTGGAATGCAAGGAACAAAAACAAGCATGAAGATCATAATGGGACTACTGCAACAGTGGAGGCAAATTGTCATGCTTATATCAAAAAGCTGATCATTTGGAAGGAGTTTCCAAACATCCTTAAGATGAACCAAAGCATGGATCAGGCCTGCAGAAAAGTTATTAAAGTCTATTGGAAAAAACCTATTTCTACCCACATTAAATTTAACACTGATGGAAGCTTTTCAGCCCACACAATAAGAATTGGAGGGGTTTTTAGAGATTATAAAGGTAGATGCATAATGTTCTTCAAAGCTCCAATTATTGTTGCAGATGCCTTGGAAGCTAAAACAGCTGCTCTTTATTGGGCCATCAAAATGGCTGCCATAAACAAGTGGACACAACTCCAAGCTGAGGTTGATTCCTCAATGCTGATAGAGTACATGAAAGGTATAGTTGTACCCCCATGACATATCCAACAGTGGATTATTAAGATAAAACATCTCACCAAAGAGTTACAAGTCAATTACTGTTTCACTATAGGGAGGGAAACAAACCAGCTACTGTCTAGCTATTGAATGTGTTGAATCCCAAAGAGTTACTGTTGCTACTAAGCCTACACAGATTCTGGCTGACCTGTTAAAGGGAGACAAATTACAAATACCTTACCTCAGAATTGCTAAGAGCTAGATACTGTATTTCTTTCTTCCCTAATTTAGACATGTCTTATATTTTTTCAAATTGCCTTACATTTTGTTGCAGTCTTTACTCTCTTCTCCCTTCTGTAACACTCTTTGGATGTAATGATCAAACTTAAGTAATCAACATGGAGGGAGACACAAGAGGCTCCTTTTTGCAAAAAAAAAATAAATAATATATATATATATATATACATACAAATGTGATAAAAACAAAAAGATAAGAAAAATAAATATGCTTGAGTTTGAGATCTCTCACTCTTTGCGCAGTGTGATTATTCTTCACATCTCCCGGAGTCCCATACTCTATACAAAGTCTCAGAAATTTTCCTCACCAATGTCAATCTTCACATAACACATATCTATGAGGTTAACACTACCAACTCTCCACACTTTTTTCATGTTATCCTCGAGGTTAGTACCTAAATTCTGATTTCTATACCTAAACTCAGTTAGGCCTCTTCAAGCCCTATTCCCATCTCTGCAACCGGGGTAGGCCTCTTCAAGCCCTATTCCCATCTCTGCATTTGGGGTAGGCCTCTTCAAGCCCTATTCCCATCTTTGCATTCAGGGTAGGTCTCTTCAAGCCCTATTCTCATCTTTGCATTCGGGATAGGCCTCTTTAAGCCCTATTCCCATCTGTGCACTCGGGGTAGGCCTCTTCAAGCCCTATTCCCATCTCTGCATCCGGGTAGGCCTCTTCAAGCCCTATTCCCATTTTTGCATTTGACGTAGGCATCTTCAAGCCTTATTCCCATATTTGCGTTCGAGGTAGGCCAGTTTAAGCTCTATTCCCATCTTTGCACTCGGGGTAGGCCTCTTCAAGCCCTATTCTCATCTCAGCATTCGGGGTAGGCCTCTTCAAGCCCTATTCCCATCTTTGCATTTGGGGTAGGCCTCTTTAAGCCTTACTCCCATCTCTGCATCTGGGGCAGGCCTCTTCAAGCCCTATTCCCATCTCTGCATTTTGGGTAGGCCACTTTAAGCCCTATTCCCATCTATGCATTCAGGGGTAGGCCTCTTCAAGCCCTATTCCCATCTTTGAACTCAGGGTAGGCCTCTTCAAATCCTATTCCAATCTTAGCATTTGGGGTAGGCCTCTTCAAGCCCTATTCTCATGTCTGCATTCGAGGTAGGCCAATTTAAGCCCTATTCCCATCTTTATATTCAGGGTAGGCCTTATGAAGCCCTATTCTCATCTCTGCATTTATGTTTCCTCTTAGGTTAGGTGTGAGTCTTTGCACTTTCCACTCAATTTGGTCTCTTCATGCATAATTCTATCTCCTTGAGATATTAAATTAAAATTAAAATTTAAAGTGAATTTTGAAATATTCAACTCAAATAAACTTTTCACTGGGAATGAAGGTTTGCCCGACGATTGTTCTCGCAATCTCCTTTCTTTTCCCCAGCAAGAGTATCTATTAAGCCCCAGTGGAAAGAGCTGTCACTCAATTCTACACTTTGTTCTAGGTCTGTTAACTTAGAAATATTTGTTGGCTTTGTTGATCTCGTCTCTAAACGCTAATACATGCGGTGTGCTTGCCCAACACACCACATCTATTGGGGGTCCATTTGTTGACCTCACTTTTGGTTGAGGTTTAGTCTTTCCTCTTTAGTAGCCTAAGGTCTAGCAATAGGACTTTCCTGTTGACTATTCCTAGAAGACTAGAAAAAGGAGCCCTCACAATTAGAAACTCTAAACCATTCTTTTCTCAACTTGAAGTTCCACATATTGATCCTAACCTCTAGCACTTAGTAGGTGGGGTCAATATGGGAGAGCTCAAGGTGAGTCCCCATAGGACTGCTTGATCTTAAAGTTGACCCTGGGTGTTGGTCTGGAGCTAGTTTATTCACTTTCACTCACTTTCATTCATAACCCTAAACTTAAACTTTGTTGACTTTGATCCCTTGATCCTTTGGGAGACTCATGCATGTGATCCCCTAGACCCACTAGCCCTAGGCTGAGGTTTAGCTAGGACCAGTACATAGAGGAACCAAATGGGAATTCCATTGGTCCATGGCTCATATAGGGTGGTTGACACCCTAATTTTACCAAAATATCCAACTTGACATTTTGCCCCTTAAATCTCCCAAATTACCTAAACACCCCCAAACCCTAAATTTCGCGAAAAAAATCTCAATTTCACCCAAAGTACCCAAATTTGTTCAAAAATCATTTCAAACCATTTCAAAATACTCAAATTGCCCAAAACTGCCCAAAATTTCCAAAATTACCAAAATTGCCCCAAATTTGGCCAAAATTACAAAAATGCCCCTGGTGGCCCAAACTCTCCCAAAACCTCTAAAATCATTTCAAATGTCTCCAAAATCAATTTGGGCCCTTCCATTGAATCCAATTTAAACAAGTTGACCATTTTGACCAAAACCCCCAAATTGCCCTTAAAGGCCCAATTTTCCCAAATTCATTTCAAATGTCCATCAATTTGACCCCAATCTTCCCCAATTTAAATATTAAACTAAATTTAATCATGCCTATGATCATTTCAAACCAAATCCAAGCTTAAATGACCTATGATTTGAGCTCAATTTTCATCCAAAATAAAACCCTCAATTTTAACCATATTACCCAATCTCACCCAAACCCCATAGTCCACTCAATTGCCTCAATTTAGATCCCAAAATCTTCGTAACATTCCTAATAATCAAATTGATACCTATATTGGCCTTGATCAAGCCTCAATACAACTCAATTTCAACTCAAATTCAAAATCCCCAAATTTTGTCCTAATTTGGCCATGTCTCCAAATGTCACCAAATTGAATACCTAAACCCCAAAATTGACACCCAATTGATGTTGAGAACTCTTAATAATATTCCCATAGACAATTTTCAACCATCAATTTGGATTTAACCCAAATCTAGCCCAACCTAAGCCCAAGTCTATCCCAACACCCCTAAATTGACCACATGCCCAAAATCCCTCAAATTGAACGTCAAAATCAACTCAAATCACCCCAAATCTGTTCTAAACTCTTTATGACAATAATCTACACCAAATTGATCAATAAATTGGGCTTAATGCCATAGCTAGCTAAACTCAAACCCAACTTCAAGCCAATTTGACCCAAATTGAACCCATGCACCAAAATTGACTTAGCAATGCCCAAATGACCAAATTAATGACACCACAGCCACCAAATAGACCCTAGTGACTAGGCTAGACTCACCTAGCCCACCCTAGGTAAGCCATGGACCAATGGTCCCTTGATTAGAGGATTTTAACCTTTTTTGGCCTAAGCCAAAACATCTCCACCATCATGCAAAACCATTAAGAGTTAATCATAATTAACCCTCCCCCTGGTTCACATAACTCCTTTGGCCACTACCCTTGGCCCTGTCGGCCAGACTAGTGGTAAGAAAACCCTAAAACTGAGAGCCACCCTCATTAAATCAAAACCCGAAGCACCCATCCAAGCTACCTATCTTTGATTGAATCTTAGCACTTTGAAGCCCTCCACCTCAGCTCCACATTTCACCCAATTTGAAGCCATGACAGCCACCCTAAGACAAAAAAAAAGGTAATCTAATTTCCTTGGGGAAACTGTGTTAAATTGCTCCTAAAGCTCCTCCAAGACTCCCTAAGCTCATTGCAACCATCTCTTAGCCATTTCCTCCATCACCTGAGCTCAATTTTTGAGCTCAAAATTAGGAAAAATTTCAGTGATCCTCAAAACTCCCCCAAACTCTAAATTGAACTGCTCTTGAGCTTCCCTAGAGCAAGAGAGAAAGATCCCATTGAAACCCCCCTCTGTTGATCTTTTCAAGCCACTCCTAGACTAAGACTGCACCCCATTTCATTGAAATTATACTTGGAGATTACACCAGAGGAAACCAACACATCTAGGAGGTTGGTTGGACTCCACTGAAGCTTCCGAAAGCATCTGATTGAGGCTACCCCTTTCAGACAAAGGTATAGACCATTAACCATAAGTTTGAGCTTGGTTTGGTCCTTTATGAAGAAAATTTTGATTTCATGGCATTATAATTGTATGGATGTTTTCTACTTGAGTAGATGAAGGTGTAGGAACAAACCCTATGTGATTTAGTTGAGTATCGAGTGAGATCTTATGTATAGAAGTTAGACGGCTCACGGGCTCTGGCTATGGGGATGATGACGGAGGACCATCTGATCGAGCGTGTATTTAACAGACAAACAAAATCGAGTCGAACTAAGTCTTCGTGCGTGAACAATGGAACACTTGGTTGCCAAGTCAGATGGTGGCGCTGATCTAAGAGGAAACGCGTGGCATTTAGGAGAGGACGAGGATGACGAGGCGCGTGATTGGGATGAATAGAAAATTAGGATTTTTTTTATTTAAATAAATAACAGATCCTTGAAAAATCATAACTTTGCATAGAAAAATCATGAAAACAAAAGAAAAATATCCACTTGCTCAGTAAAGAGAGGAGAATAATGTGGAATAAAAATAAAAAATTATTTGTCAAGTGTATTATGTTTAATTAATTAAATCTCTCTGAGGAATTTTAATTCATTATGATTAAATACTAATCACGATTGCTTGACATTTTTAGGGTTGATTTCCTATGACAGAAGGCACATCCTCTGATTTTTCCAAAGTCAGAGAGCACCTCAATGCTTCTAACCCTAATTTTCAAGCCTAAATGGCTATTTTGGCTTTATTTAATCATATAAATTAAAATATTCCTTACAAAATCATGAGATCATTTTTGTTAGGTTTCCTATGGTTAAAAGGGCTTAGGAAAAATATTTTGATGATTTGAATAATTTTATATATTTCTGTTATTAATTAAATATTTTTACCTTGTATTAATTTATTTAAATTAAATACAAATCAAAAATGAAAAAATCAATTCCACATTGTTCATAAAAATCATTTTAACTCACTCTAAAAATTTCAAATTTATTTAAGTTGATTTGGTCATTAAAGTGGATTTTGTAAGTAAAAATAGTATTTTGGCACTAAATAAATTATATTAAATTAAATAAGCTTAGGAAAATTATGAAAAATAGTTTTCCGAATTTTTTGTGATCAAGGGCATTTATTAAAAATAAAATCTATTTTTGTAAAAATATTTTATTTTTAAAGTGTATTTTGAATTAAAAATAATTATAACAACAACAACAACAACAAAGCCTTAATCCCACTGCGTGGGGTTGGTTCAACAACAACAACAAAGCCTTAAGCCCACTACGTGGGGTCGGCCACATGAATCCTTTTTCTCTAACAACAACAAAGCCTTAATCCCACTACGTGGGGTCGGCCACATGAATCCTTTTTCTCCATGCAACAACAACAAAGCCTTACTCCCACTACGTAGGGTCGGCTACATGAATCCTTTTTCTCCATTGAACAACAAAGCCTTAATCCCTCTACGTGGGGCCGGCCACATGAATCCTTTTTCTCTATTGCGTCTTTGAACAAAAACAACAACAACAAAGCCTTAATCCCACTAATGGGGTTGGCTACATGAATCATTTTTCTCCATTGAGTCAACAACAACAAAGCCTTAATCCCACTGTGTGGGGTCGGCTACATGAATCCTTTTTCTCCATTGTGTCCTATTTAGTGTCATATTTTCATTTAGTTCTAATAAATTAAGATCATTTTTAATACAATAAGCCCATTTCTTCCTAGGTCTACCTCTGACTTTCTTAACACAAGTCAAATCTAAAACATCTACTCTCCTAATCGGATCATCTAATGGTTGACGTTTAATATGACCAAATCATCTA
>JXCR01140214.1:202797-279557 GCA_002079205.1 Phalaenopsis hybrid cultivar | reverse complement strand
ATTTCCGTCAATTATAAAACCACCTGAACTTGAGTTGAAAATATTGCCTAGCCATTTGAAGTATGTATTTTTGGGAGACTCATCTACATTACCTGTGATTATATCTTCAGAATTAATTGATTTGCAAGAGAAAAGATTGTTAGATGCATTGAAAAGATATAAGAAAGCTTTTGGTTGGACCTTAGCTGATATTAAGGGAATCAGTCCTTCGATCTGTATGCACAGAATTATATTAGATGAACAATATAAACCAAGAGTTGATTCACAAAGGAGATTAAATCTAATGATAAAAAAAGTAGTTAAGAAGGAAATTTTGAAATGGTTAGACATTGGAATTATATTTTCTATTTCAGATAATGTATGGGTAAGTCTAATTCATTGTGTTCCTAAGAAAGGAGGAGTGACTATTGAGATAAAAGAAAATAATGAATTAATACCTATCAGACAAGTTACTGGGTGGCGTATTTGCATTGATTATAGAAAATTAAACACTGCCACTAGGAAAGATCACTTCCCTTTACCCTTTTTAGACCAAATAGTAGATAGACTTGCTGGGAACAAATATTTTTGGTTTTTAGATGGATATATCGGTTACCATCAAATTTTTATTGCTCCTGAAGATCTAGAAAAAACAACATTTACTAATCCTTTTGGAGCTTTTGCTTTTTGAAGAATGCCTTTTGGATTATGTAACGCACATGCGACATTCTAAAGATGTATGATGTCTAGTTAATTGATGATGGATTGGAAGTATTTATGGATGATTTCTTTGTATTTGGAACATCATTTATTAATTGATGATGGATTGGAAGTATTTATGGATGATTTCTCTGTATTTGAAACATCATTTGATTAATTGATGATGGATTAGAAGTATTTATGGATGATTTCTCTGTATTTGGAACATCATTTGACACATGCTTAACTTACCTTGAAAAAGTTTTGGAGTTTAAGTATTTATGGATGATTTCTCTGTATTTGGAACATCACTTGACGCATGCTTAAATTATCTTGAAAAAGTTTTGGAGTTATTGTGAAAGAACTAATTTAGTTCTAAATTGGGAGAAATGTCAATTTATGGTTGCAGGAGGAATTGTACTAGGGCATAAAATTTTAGTTCTAAATTGGGAGAAATGTCAATTTATGGTTGCAGGAGGAATTTTGTTAGGGCATAAAAGTCTGTGGGGAGAAATGTCAATTTATGGTTGCAGGAGGAATTGTGTTAGGGCATAAAATTTCAGAAGATGGTATGGAAGCAGACCCAGCAAAAATTCAAGTTATATCTAAACTAACACCTCCTACTAAGTAAGAGAGGTTAGGAGTTTTCTTGGATATGTTAGTTTTTACAGGCGTTTTATTAAATATTTTTTAAAAATTACTAAACCTCTATGTCAACTTTTAGAAAAGGACAAGAAATTTAAATTTTCTGAAAGCTATTTAAATGCGTTTGAGTTATTAATGGAAAAATTAATCACATCCCCTATTATAGTTTCACCTAACTGGGAGAAAACATTTGAACTTATGTGTAATGCTAGTGATTATGCTATTGGAGCTGTCCTTGGACAAAGGTTTGAAAAAATTTTTAAGGTTATATACTATGCTAGTAAAACTCTTAATGATGGACAAATTAACTATATCTTTACTGAAAAAGAGTTACTAGCAATTGTGTATGCTTTAGATAAATTTAGATCTTATTTAATTATTACTGAAAAAGAGTTACTGACTATTGTGTATGCTTTTGACAAATTTAGATCTTATTTAATTAGACTGAAAAAGAGTTACTGGTCATTGTGTATGCTTTAGACAAATTTAGATCTTATTTAATTGGAACTAAATGTGAAAGAGTTACTAGCAATTGTGTATGCTTTAGATAAATTCAGATCTTATTTAATTGGAGCTAATAGAGTTACTGGCCATTGTGTATGCTTTGGACAAATTTAGATCTTATTTAATTGGAGCTAAATTGGTTGTGTATTGTGTATGCTTTAGAAAAATTTAGATCTTATTTAATTAGGACTAAATGTGTTGTGCACACTGGTGCTTTAGACAAATTTAGATCTTATTTAATTGGAGCTAAATGTGTTGTGCACACTGATCACGTTATATTAAATATCTAATGCAAAAGAAGGATGTCAAACCAAGGTTGATTAGATGGATACTTTTGAAGCAAGAATTTGATCTTGTGGTTATTGATATAAAGGGAACTGATAATCAAATTTTTGATCATTTGTCAAGATTAGAAAATCATGAATTATCTGACACCAATAATGAAATTACAGATAGTTTCCTTGATGAATAACTTTATAATATTAATGAGTGGAAAATACCACGGTATGCTGATATTATTAATTATATTGTAAGTGATACTTTGCCACCTATGCTGACACTGTAACAACAAAGAAAATTCATTCATAATGTGAAAGCATATTTTTGGGATGAGACTTATTTATATAAACAATGTAAGGATGTGATTATGAGGAGATGTGTACCTTATGAAGAAACTGAGCTAATCATTCAGAAATGTCATGATTCTAAATTTGGATGACATTTTGGGATTGATAAAACTGCTTATAAAATGTTACATGCTGGATTTTATTGGCCTACTATCTTTAGAGATGTTTATAGATACATAAAAACTTTTGATCGATGTCAACGAGTAGACAATATATCTAGAAGAAATGAAATACCTCTGAATTTCATGTTAGAAGTTGAGATCTTTGATGTTTAGGGATTAGATTTCATGGGACCATTTATTCCTACATTTGGGAACTTATACATATTAATTGCAGTATACTACATTTCATAGATTTTAATGAAATGCCTATGAATTTCATGTTAGAAGTTGAGATCTTTGATGTTTGGGGATTAGATTTTATGGAAACCATTTACTTCTTCAGAAGTTGAGATCTTTGATGTTTGGGGATTATATTTTATGGGACCATTTATTCCTTTATTTGAGGAACGAAGTTGAGATATTTGATGTTTGGGGATTAGATTTTATGGGACCATTTATTCCTTCATTTGGGAACTTGATATATATTTAAATTTCATGTTAGAAGTTGAGATCTTTGATGTTTGGGGATTTGATTTCATGGGACCATTTATCCCTTCATATGGGAACTTATACATATTAGTTGCGTAGACTTACGTTTCTAAGTGGATTGAAGCACAAGCTTTACCTCGTTGTGATGCTAAAAGTGTTTCAAGTCTCTAAGTGGATTGAAGCACAAGCTTTACCTCGCTGTGACGCTAAAAGTGTTTCAAGATTCGCACAAGATTTACCTCGTTGTGATGCTAAAAGATTGCAGTGGTAGATTTTAATGAAATGCCTATGAATTTCATGTTAGAAGTTGAGATCTTTGATGTTTGGGGATTAGATTTTATGGAAACCATTTACTTCTTCAGAAGTTGAGATCTTTGATGTTTGGGGATTATATTTTATGGGACCATTTATTCCTTTATTTGAGGAACGAAGTTGAGATATTTGATGTTTGGGGATTAGATTTTATGGGACCATTTATTCCTTCATTTGGGAACTTGATATATATTTAAATTTCATGTTAGAAGTTGAGATCTTTGATGTTTGGGGATTTGATTTCATGGGACCATTTATCCCTTCATATGGGAACTTATACATATTAGTTGCGTAGACTTACGTTTCTAAGTGGATTGAAGCACAAGCTTTACCTCGTTGTGATGCTAAAAGTGTTTCAAGTCTCTAAGTGGATTGAAGCACAAGCTTTACCTCGCTGTGACGCTAAAAGTGTTTCAAGATTCGCACAAGATTTACCTCGTTGTGATGCTAAAAGGCTGTAGACTACATTTCTAAGTGGATTGAAGCACAAGCTTTACCTCGTTGTGATGCTAAAAGTGTCTCAAGGATTTTTAATGAAAAATATTTTCACTAGATACGAAATGCCTAGAATGATTATCACTGACGGAGGATCCCATTTTAGAAATAAAGACATTCAGAGATTGATAGAAAAATTTAATATTATTCATAGAATCTCTACTGCTTATCACCCTTAAACCAGTGGGTTAGCTGAAGTTTTTAATATAGAGAATAAATAAAGACTTGACAAGAATGTAAACCCTAGTAGAGTAGATTGGCCCACTAGAATGAATACTACATTATGGGCTTACATGACTAATTATAAAACTCATATTGGAATGACTCCTTACAGACTGATTTTTGGAAAGACTTGTCACTTACCAGTAGAATTGGAGCATAAAGCATATTGGGAAATTAAAGAATTCAATTATAATTTGAAAGATGCTGGTAGGAAGAGATTGTTACAATTAAAAGAATTAGAAGAATTAAGAAATGAATCTTATGATAACAACAGAAATTATAAGAAGAAATTAAAATTATGGCATGATCAAAAGATTAACAAGAAGAACTTTGAACTAGGACAAGAAGTTTTGCTTTACAATACTAGGCTAAAGTAGATCCCTGAGAAATTGAAGTCTCGTTGGTTAGGACCCTTTACTGTGACTCAAGTTTATACTTACGGAGCTGTTGAAATTGAAGATCAGAAGACTGAAAATAGATTTAAAGTAAATGGACACAGATTAAAACCAAATTTTGAGGGTAAAAGACCAAATTTTAAAGAGGTTTTAATGATCAATCAACCTGAATAACACTTGAATAGGTCGGGCTGATGGAGTTAAACCAAGCACTTTGTGGGAGGCAACCCATAGTTATCTTTACTTTTATTATGATTATAGTAGTTTTTATTTGAAAATATCGTTAGTTTGTGGTAGTATTAAGTTCTACTAGTCTTATTTACCCTTGAATCATCATAAAAATTGGAACGCATTCGGACTAGAGGGAAACTGTGCAATTTTTGCCTTGGGCGTCGACGACACCCTCGACGGCATCGACGGTGGATTTTTCTCGAGAGTCCAGGCAAAATAAATACAGAAGGGTCGCGGACAGTGCCCTCGACCTTGCCAACGGCGAGACCAACGAGATGGCGATTTATGGAGTTTGAATGGCGATTTTTGGGCAAGAGTTACCCTTTTAAACTCCCAAATTTGATTCCTAAGTTCATATTTCCCCAAAAATGAAGTGAAACTCCACAAATTTCATTCTTATGGTGTCTAATTTCCCTGATAATCATAGAATGCGAGTGTTCAATCAGCAAAAGTTTATTAGTGCGGAAGCACAGCGAATCTTCAATAAGGTACTAACAAAGAAAAGATTGATTAAGGAACGAGGATTCATAAATTGAGGATTAAATAATCTCTCAACAGCAATTGAAGAGATGATAGTGCAGCAAATATAGGAAGTGTTGCGCTATAATAGCGCCGCCATGGTTGTTCTAGTGGTAAAAGAATTTTATGCAAATTTGCACGAAATCAACCAGGGAGTCATTTATGTGCAAGGTAGATGGATAACTTTCACTCCTACACGGATCAAAGAATTATACATGATCAAGAATATTCCTGTCTGCCACTATTCCAACTTTGTCCTAACAAGAAACCAGATGAATGAGATTTACTAATATTTAACGGACGAAACTAAAGACTGGGAAATGAGAGAAAACGGGTATGTTAGGTTTTCTGCGACACTCCTAAATTGCATTTTGAAACACTGGCACTTCTTTATTTCTACAAAACTATTATCAACAATGAAGATCGGTAAAGTTTCTAAAGAAAGTGCTATTCTAAATTACTGTATGCAAAGGGGACTGTCGATTGATATTGAGTCTATAATTGTGAAGTCAGTTTTGGGCCTGATCGTTCATGGATCAACTTATGGCTCAGACACCCTTCCACAATTTTCTCACTTTGCAGTCAGTTCCAAGTATCCTACAAAAATTGGGAAAATGTAGTTCTACCTTGGAAGCCTTGGACCCAACTGAGAGATTTCCAGCTTTTGAAGATGAAAATGACATGACTATTATAGTAGATCAAGCGTTTCAGAATTGACTACCAGTTCAACCCTTAGTTCTTGACAAGTTTCTAGTGATCCTGCGCAGAATCAAGAAATTGGAGAAGGAGGTACAAAATGTCATGAATGCAATTAATAATATTTCAGATTTCTTCAATCATCTAGACTGGAGGATGAAAGAACATTTTTCTCACACTGGACATTTAGAAAATAGTTTGATATGGCTGACGAGGAGGATGAAATTAATAGAAGAGTATTCTACTGAAATAGAAGATAGCTTGATACGACTGATGAGGAGGATGAAGTTAATAGAAGAGGATTCCACTGAGATACGACTGATGAGGAGGATGAAATTGATAGAGGAGGATTCGACTGAAGAATTTCCATTCTGCCCCTTCTACAACCTCTTCGTTCATGTGCAATCAATGGGTGATCTCAGAGGAGAATCTAGTATTAAATCTGATGAATAGTAGATTTATATTGCTACCTGTCTATCTATGTATGTAATTTGACTTGAACTTTGCATTTGCTTTGCTTTAGAATTATGCTTCTAGATCTTTGTATAGTTGAGACTAAGCATATGATGTTCTGTTTTCAGCGTTTTGAGTGTTGTGGCTTGGATTGCGACACTGAATTAATTNAAAATCCAGAAATTGAACCAAATCAATAGAGCCCGCCGATGGCGCCCTCGACGCCACCGACAGCGGATTTTTCCCGAGAGTTATGTTCAAATTTTAATTAAGCACGCTGACGGTGCCGAACACCCCGCCAACGGCGAGCTCGTGAAAAAAACACCTTTAACCGCGATTTTGACCAGTCAACTGCCACTATTCATCATCCCCTTCCTCCTAAAAACGTGATTTTTGACCTATGGCTTGAGAGATCTTGGATTTGGGGCTATTTCAAGGCTTTTTGACACCGGATTTGATCATCTCTAAGTAAGAGCTTCACTCCAAACTAAAATATTTGATTTTCACCATGGATTTTTTCCACATTGAGGAGATCCAAAAAATTTGAGAATGTGAAGAAAATATTGTGAAGAAATTCATAGAATTTAGTGTTGAACTCTTAGAATTACTTTTGAAAGCCATTAATTACATATTTGAAGTATATTTTAGAATTTTTCAATAATTGTGATTAGATTGTAATGGATCCATGACAAAAGAGATGACTTGAGTTTGACGAGTCTTGCTTCGTCAATGAGAAGGCTCAATCAAGATTTACTTCAGTATTTGAAGGAAAGAAGTGTATACAAGATTGAGTTTTTGAGAGTATGAGAGGAGAAACTGAACGATCTATTACCGAGCGAAGGTGGGAAAACTTCTGTTACACCATTAATAAGGCTGTTGCAAATATTGTGAAAGAATTCTATGCCAACGTATTCTATTATGAAGACGAAATCATTCAAGTGCGGGGATTTCCTGTTGAAGTTAATGCCGCCCGCATTAACACCTTTTACGAAGTCCCAGACTCTTATAGTTGCCATTATGAATCCTTCAGTACTATGGAAGGCCCCATGAATGATGTGATCAAATTTCTCATTGATGGTAAAGGAACGTGGAAGATTAAGNGAGTCAAGAACCTTCTACTACTAGAGATGTCCCCTCTACAAGTTATGACCTTCCACCTTCTAGTTCCCCTACTATGATTGATTTGATGAATGAGTTGACCTTACAGTGGAAGAGTATCAAATTAATAAATGAAAGGATTGGATGTTTAAAATGTCGACATGATTATGATAGTGAGTACCTTCGGAGGCATTCAAATTTTGAAGTGGCTTATTATGAAGCTCAGGCCCGACATTACAGAGGTGAGCCTGATGTTACTTTCCCTGAGTTCCCTTGATATATTCAATATCAACCCAATCCACCTGCTGATCAAGGAGATGAAGACATAGTTTGAGATTTTGATATTTGAGTATCATCCCAATCCACCTGCTGATCAAGGCGATGAAGATATAGTTTGGGATTTTGATATTGAATGAAATTGATGTACTTGTACTTGTACTTTTATTTTTGTGATCTTTTGTAATAGAAATGGATGTTTGTGTGTATTTATACTTTTATTCTTCTTATTATGTTGCACTTGGACAGTTTTAATTTTTGTTATAAAGTTAGTGTGGTAGTTAAATTTGTATGTGTAGTATAATAGATGTCGAGTAGTATTTTATGGATTGTAATGTAATGTGATTTTTATTTCACATTTTAATTGTAATTGTTTTGTTTAGTATTATGATTGTGTTACGAAATATTATGTTTGTTTAATGTTTTAGTTTTGTATTTATTTCAAAATCTCATTACCTAGCAATTTCTCTAATGATTTATATGTAAGAAAGCTCCTAATGTTACAGACTAGGTGAAGTAGATTTGAGAAGGACTGCAAAAATTTCAGAATGATGAAAATGCCTAAAATACTGAGGTATGATTTGTATTTAGAGTTTTCTTTCCACCTGTATCATTTTATATTGAAAAATTAAATTTGGGGGAGGGAAGAAAAAAATTAACTATTAGATGTCCTCTATTTAATTATTTTTAAAAATTTATTTAATATGATTTTTTGTAGTGAATTTAATTCAGATAACTATATTTTATAGATATTTAAATATTATAGTAGATTTAAAGGAATATTTTTGTAAGTATGATTTTATGTAGTGAATTTAATTCAAGTAACTATATTTTGTAGCTATTTAAATATTATGATAGATTTAAAGAAATATTTTTGTAATGAAAATTTATTTTGTAGCTTAAGATATTTAGTATAAGAGAATAAGATTATAGTTAATTGTTTAAAGTAAAAGAAACTATATTTTGAAGTATTAAGAATCTGGATATTCATTTGAGAAGAAAAGATTGGGGCTCAATGATGTAAAAGCTATGAAATATTTATAAGGTAAGGGAATGCTTTGAGTTTGAAATTTAGGGAAAGAATTGTGATGTTCAAAATCATTAAAGACTATCCAAATATAGTAATCCTCACTTAAAAAAGGAAAAAGAAAGGATTGACAACAATCCCTAAAAAGAAAAGAAAAATATATAGGATTGAAAACAATCCAAATGAAAAAAGAGAAAAGAAAGAAAAAAAATATAGAAGTGAGGAGAAGCTTGAGGATATGCCTAATCAAAAATTGGCTTCACTGGACCTACCTAAAGGGAAACCTAAATACATTCTTGATCTTATATTTATGGATTAAATCTTTTACTAGTAGTGTTCTCATGAAATTCCTATCCTTTGGATATTCTAAGTGACCTAATTTTGCAAAATATAGTCATTCTTGAAATGAATAGAAGACTAGAACTCTTAAACTTGATGACTAGATAATCTTGTAGCTACATAGTTAATTTAATTACTTGAATTTTTTTTGAAAATCTCATTATGATATTTATCTAAATCAAACTTATAGTATTTCTGAATTAAAACTTGTACTACAATAGATCATAACTTTTATGTAGTACTAAAATTACTTGAGGACAAGTAATGGTTAAGTTTGGAGGATTTTGACCAAAGGAAAATATGTTGAGATTTTCATACCTATTTTATACTATTTTTGATGATATTGCATTTTAAAGAAAGGTATTTTTTATGTTTTGTTGCAGGAATGATGAATTAGGGTCATTGGAGCAAAAAGATGCAAAAAGGAGTGAATTTGGAGCAAAAAGGACCAAAATGTGAAGATTTGAACTAGCATCGACGTCAAGCCAAACGGCGCCAACGACGAGATTTTCTCGAGACTCCAGAATTAATTCACTTAGAAGGCCCGCCGATGGTGCCCTTGAGCCGCCGACGGTGAGCTCAGCGGTTATGCCCAACTACGCATTGGATGAAGACGAATTTTGGAGGGGTGCTTATGCAACTCTTGGGAAAGCTCATCCACAACTTTAAATAAAGAATTTGGCAGAAAATTGGAGAGGTCCTGGATGTTAGAAAGGTCCTAAAGGTTGGAGAGGTTCCATTATTGTTTGGTAGAGAGTCTAAATTGTGAGAAATTCTTTGAGAGATTGTCAGAGTGTAAGAGATTTCTTCCTCCTTGCCGCTTCGAAGAGGAATTTTGTGTGCTATAAAGAAAGGAAGAGAATCAAAAGAAACTTCAAGGACTTTTCTTGGGGAGAAATTAGATATAAATTTATTTATTATTGTAGTTTGTATGACTTTGATTTTATATATGAATTCCGAGTTTTGTTGTGCTTTCCCCATGAGATCTGAGTAGTTTTCTCTGTATTTCTCCTTGTCTTAAGATTTGTGAAATGGTTATTTGAATTGGTTGAGCCATGAAAATGTTAAAGAAATTTTGATGATCTTTTCACTTTGATCTTAATTTAATTTCAATTTGCCCAATTGATTTATTAAAATATGTTGAGTTTTACAACTAAAGTTAAGATTACATCCAAGATTCAATGAGGTCAAAGCCCTTGGAAGTTGGGTGTAAATAAATAGGGAAATAAAATTATCAGGCGTAGAAATGGAGATTTTAGAGTGACAGACTAAAATCCCCAATTCGGTCTTATTGTTTGGGTGTTGAAGTGTAGATTTTAGCCCTCAGGCGAGGGGAACGTGAGAGCTCTGAAATCAGAGCTGATATCCTCCCAGCCTAGCCGCAGATTTAGTAAACAAGCGTAGGATTAGTGAATGTTCTTTATGCCTGAACCAAAGGGTAAGGAATAGGTATGCTTCTATTTGACACAATACAATTTAAACTAATTCACTTTGTCCATTCACTATAATTTCTTGACTAGGAGAAGGATGCTTTCTTATATATTGAATATCACATTAAAAACCTCATTAGTATAACTAATTATTTAAGAGTTATTAAAATTACATTTTTATTTCAATTGCCTATTAGTGACAGATAAGCAAATTGAATTTTTTTGTTGCGATTAAGTATTGCTTTTTTTAAAATCTTAATTCGTACTTCTAATATTAGCTCCTGTGGGATCGATATCTAGGACTCCATTAGAGCCCTATATTACTTGAGCAATATGTATACTTGTGTTGACATCGATATCTAAGATTTGCTTTTCTAAAATCTTAGTTCGTAGTTCTAAAGTTACTCCCTATGGGATCGATATCTAGGACTCTATTGAAGCCCCTATATTACTTGAGCGATATGTATACTTGCGTTGATAAGTGTGACTTTACAAATATTGAAACCTATATTACTTGAGTGATACGTATACTTGCGTTGATAAGTGTGACTTTACAATTATTGAATCATTTATACATCTATCTTTCTAGAATCTTTAATTGTTATTAAGTTTTGGTATATTTGCTGAGGAATTAAATCTTTTAGCAGCAATATTAAATACATATATTTTTAAGAATATATAAAGTCGCTGTCATATTGTAATCCTTGCTCAAAAATGATGTCAAAAACCTGATACCTGACATAATGAGTGTGTTCTTAATGTGTAATACTTCAATTTTAATTTTAAAATACAATGCCAAAAACTTGATGCCACAACCGTTTTGCAATGTTTAATTCTTATATAATTATCATTTTCTTTCCACAATTTAATTTTACACACTAGGGATACAACACATGTGTACTTATCATTTCGAGTAATAAAGGAGTTTCTTTTTAAGCCCCAAGTATCAATCCCTCGAGGAAGGTGAAAACACTTTTATGAAATTAGTAAAACTTTACTTAAATTCTAAACAATTATCTAGGAAATATGGTCACAAATTTATGCGTAAAATGAAGTAACTAAATTTTACAAATCCTATTTCAAATCTTAAAGAAAATGTAAGTTTTTCTAAACGAGTTAAATAGGAAAGAGTTCAAAATATGTAAAAGTCTTTCCCCTTGTAATGAGATAATCTGTGTAAGAATAAAAAGTTTAAAGGTTTAAATGAAGTTCCGTGACAAATAGGAGAAAACCTATTCCTTACCCTCTTCCAAGTGCATAAAGAACATTGGCTAACTTAGAGTTAAGTTCCTAATTCTTATGTTACGTTGGGTATGTTCTAGCCTCTCACTTTCAGATTACCCAATGTGTCCTCTCTTTAGCAAAAAAACGGTCCTTATGTTTCAAACTCTAGATCAAATTATTAAGAATCTAGTCTGTCATCCTAGAAACACCAATTTACACCATTAAATCTTATCTCCTTATATGTTTGCATTAAATAATGAACTACCTTATCACTCACCATATTAATGTGATTCTTACTAGTTGAGGAGTACATAGCCCTCACCTATCATTATGGCTTCACAACAAGTTTTAACATACCAATTGGCTAAATTAAATATGTAAATTAAGTATGGAGTATTGAATCATCACAAATATGGAATAAGAGAAATCTATAACAATTCCAATCCTACACATGATTAATTCTTATTGCAAGGAGAAAGATAAAAAAAAATACTCAAATCTCATGGGAATAACACAACAAAACATGACTTATATTAAAATTCAGGTTCACATAATAAAAAAAACTTTTAAAAAATAGAAAGTTCTTATCTTAAACTTCTCTCCAACCAAATCCTTTGAAGTTTCTTTGAAGTATTCTCCAAACTCTCCTTACAATTCACTCTAAGAGACACACAAAAAATGACTTTCAATAAAAGCTTAACAAAAGTCTCCACACACACAGACGCCCAAGACCTCATGCCACACACTCTTCTCCTCTTTTTTTTTTGCTTCTCTTGACTCCTTTTATGATAACTCATGAAATACCCAAAAGTCACTTTAGATGCCCCTTTAAAATTCATCCAAATTCAATACATATTGAAGGAAACCAAATTTTGCGCCTAAGCGCCACCCTTTTAGAAGCCTTAAATAACTAACCGATGCCTAGGCACCAAAAGTTGGCTCCTAAGTTCTAGTTAAGAAGTGAGCTCCTTGCTCCATTGTGCTTCTTTTTTACTTCTTTTTCTAAAAAAAACTCCATATCTTTTATCTAAAATCAAAAATATGCAAACAACCTTCCATTATAGTGTAATTTCATTAAAAAAAAACATAAAATATATAAAGAAAAATATCACATTTTAAGTCATATCAATGATCCTTTGCAATTCTTTTGTCAATTTTGTCTTGCTCAGTGGTAATACCACTTGTGTAGAAGAGGTAGCACGAGTCTCAACCGTGTTTATTTGTGAGTACTCCTCCATGTCATCAGGGAAGTCCTTTCTTCTGTCTAAATAATAATTGCTTGCAGCAGCTCTTAATTTTTCCCATTTCTCTTCGATTAAATTGGTATGTCCTATTTAATGAATTTCCTTTCACAAATTGTCTATGGGAATGGTATGTTGTGTCCAAACATCATTAGAGACTTCCACTGATGGCTTGCGTATGAATAAGTTTTTTTTAAGTATATGATGGGATGCCTTCAAGAGCATGTCATCGTGCTATGGGTGCGTATGATTCCCGCTCATAACATCCACAAAAGTGAGTTCATGCTGGTAGATGCTTTCTTAGCTCTGGAAAGTAGTTCCTCATGTGTCAGCAGAGAAGCTTGATTGTGTCTTGGTCTAGCTTTATTGGGAAAGTGATTGTGTTGTTTTTTGAAAATGGTGGTAGTGTTTATCATTTTGGGTGCCAAACAAAGTTAGGGAGGCATCATGGGTGAAGTAACCAGAATTATCAGTCCCCCAATTGTAGCTTGCTGGGGACTTTGGGTGTGTCGGTCTTCCGATATCTACGACCTAGTTTTTCTTGCTTGTGAATTTTTCTTTTCTTCAGTGGAGAGATTGTGCACCCCTTCTCATGCAAAACCTATGAGATCAAGCACATCTATTTTTTGGTGGCTTCTCGAGCACATAATGAATCCCTGATATGAACGAGCCCTTCTTCTTTTTTATGTGGTAATGGAAAGATTGTGGTGGACTGACAACAATCCTATGAACAATTTCCTCACCATGAGTGGTGGACAATGGGTAAAACTTGCTCCCTCCTTAGAGAGGACAGTTATGGGGGAGCCCAATTTCCTCAAGCTCATTAAATTTTACTTATTGGTCTTTTCTTCTTCTTATACTTCAGGGTAGAGCGACTCTTTTTCCTCTTCTAAGTGTGGGCCAGCGACACATATCTAGAGTTGGTCCTAATCTCGAACACGAGTTGTGGTGGAACACACTCCTCTTCCTTTATGAGGATGGACTTTCATATGCAGTCAACTTCCTTACTTTTAACGGTGTGATGAATCACGATGGACTTTTGAGTCCATTTAACTATATCAACCTTCTCCATCAATGTTCCCATGACTAAACAAAACTCATTGTAGGACTTCAGGTTGAATTTAATTGGTCATTCTGTAACCTCGATGGGAGTTGTCTTTGTCATGAAGTGAGGCAGGTCACCGAGCAGTAGCTCAATTTTGTCAAACTCAACCCCAAACTTGAATATCGATCCCCTGGTGGTGGGCTGCTTTATCAGTTGGCAAGTCGAGTCCTCCATCAAATGATCAGACCAATCTCAAGGAATCCATTTTTTGTTGTTCTGCAATTTCAGAAAGATTTAAAATGTTAGCCCAATTTGTCTTCAGAACGCTATTCCGTGCATTTTTCTTTTGACCCATTATGTAATATGGGAGTTTTATTTTGATTTTGTCTTATAAAGTCTTAGTTATATTTTTTTGCATTATCACTTTTATTTTTCCATTTTTAGTTTTGTCATTTTTTATTTGTCAAATTGTTTCAAGATTTTAGATCCAAAGATCTATTTAAGATGAATGGTTATGAGAACGGGAAGGTATCAATCATGCTTTGCTCAAGAGTGAAATGGCCAAAACATACTAACAAAGATAGAGTAATTTAGCCCATGCAAGGCATAGGAATATCACCCAGATGTGCGGACAAGTTTAAAAACCAGAGATAGAGAGAGAAGAAGTCCCCAGCGGAGTCGACACACTACTGATGCCTCCGCCAGATCGTCGCCAGTGTGACGTGCTATCTTTTCCACCGTTGGTCTTTGGGCACACACCTTCATCATTGTTGTCGTTCTTGTGGAGTCGTTAGTTTTTCTTCCATCATATATCCCTTTTTCTCTGAATAACTCTCACTTGATCGCGTGGATGATCTGAAGAGAGAAGAGATTAGAGGGATAATTCATATAATGATATGGAAAAATAAAAGAAACATGTAGGGAAGCTTTCCTGAGGTGAACTTCACATAAATAGCTCCAAAGCGTATTGGTTTAAGACACCTCAAAGACATACTAGCAAAGAAGACCTAATAAAAGAAAACCCACAACCAGATATTTAGGTTATTGTACCTGCTCTGGGGTTTTCTTCTTAATGTAAGGGAAAGCCCCTATAGTTTATTACATCTTAAGAAAACTACCGATTAATGTTGTGACTTTTCCTTAGAAGGTTTTAATGTTCAAGTTTTCAAGTAAGGAGTTTCAAAATTCTATCCTAAGGGTAGCGGATGCATGACAGTTCAAACGAATCCTATCAAGATCTTGAACTATTCTATTATTTTATATTATCGTCAAAATTTTAATTAAGATTCATCTACTGCCCCAGGTTTTAAATGTTTTTCCCTACAAAACATAGTTAGAACACCCTAATTACATGCAAAGAAAACCTTGGGCAACGTTCGTATTTTGTCTTCAGCAACCCTGTAAAACAGAGTTAGCATGAAATATTTTTTATTTGATTAGTTGGTAATTGTATTTATTTTAGACTACCAAGTTAAGATGATCATGGCTTTCCATCATCCAAGGGTTGTCAGGTTCCCTAGTCTACTTAGTCTGAGAGGGGGTTCAAACCACTCCGACCGAAAGATTCCTAGCAACAACGATGGGTTGTGTCGTCTAAGACAACTTCATAAACTTGGGAAAAGGGATTCAAATTACGTTCAGTGATCTTTATTTATTATGGTTTCATTTAAGATTTACTGTATTTTCAAATTTTATGGGTTGAAAATTTTAGGCTACTTATGATTTCTTATCTTATTAATTTTCTTACATTTTTGTGTTTTGTTTTCTATGTTTGAAATGACCTGGTCAAGATTCCATGGTTCTGTCATCCCAGCCTTTTTGGGGGTTTGCGGTTTCATTAGTCAGAACTGACTTGAGGGTATTTTATTAGCAGTCATGGGTTACCTTCTCTAAAGTAACTTCTCAAACTAAGTTGCATTTTGAGTTCAAGTTTAATTTTTAGTGGCTTTTAGGGTGAATTTTATGTCTTTTTGTTTAGTTTCATTTGGTACCATGGCCTAAAATTTCCCTTGACTAAGGTTAAGGTTGTTTTTGTACTTTTTCAAGAAGTCAAACACTTCTTAACCTCTAGTCAAAGTTTAGTTAAGTCCGAGTTAGCCCAAGTTAGGTTAGACTGATCTGATGATACTCTTTAATAAATCTGAGCTAACCTGAGTTAAGCTGTTTTTCCCTCAATTTATCTTTGAACTTTTTTAGGCCAACCAAAGTTTACTAGGATTGAACTAGGTTAGCCTAGTTTGATCGGGGTCAAACTTGTCTTACTTGGTTTAGATTGGCTCGGTGTAGGTCGAGTTAAGTCAAGTCGATTTAACTTGAGACAAATCCATATTAAGCTGAGCTGATAAGAGTTAAAACCTTTAGGTCGGATAAAGTTTAATTTAAATTAGATTTAAATGAAGTATAAATTAATATAGACTTGAGTTATCTTTTATGTCTAAGTTGGATTTAGCTTAAATAAATCATTGATTAAACTTGGTTTGAAACTAAGCTAAGCTCAAAGTTGAGTCTCAAGTCTAGTCAATCTGAGATAAGTTTATTTGACCTGGGTAATAGTTGATTTGGGTTAACCTGAGTTAGGTTGGGTTGACTCAATGAGTTGAGTTGATTTGGGTTAACTCGAGTTAGGTCAAGTTAACCTTGTTATTTGAGTTTATTTGGGTTAACCCGAGTTAGGTAAGGTTAACACGATGATCTGAGTTGATTTGTGTTAACTCGAGCTAAATCAAGTTGGAATGGTGGTTCAATTGAATTGTGTTAACAAGAGTTAGGTCATGTTGACCCGGTGTTTCAGTTCAATTGGGTTAATCCTGGTTAGTTCGGGTTTACCCAATGGCTCAATTGAGCTGTGTTAACTCGAGTTAGGTAGGGTTGACCCGACGGCTTAGCTGAGGTTAACTCGAGATAGGTTAAAGTTGGCCATGTGGTTCAGTTGAATTAGGTTAACCCAAGTAAGGCTGAGTTGAACTAGCGATTTAGTTGAGAGTGTACACTTATCTGCAACGAAGTGGTTAAAGGTGTAGTTTTCTATCGCGAGGCTGTGNTATATATATATATATATATATATATATATATATATATATATATATGAAATTCTAGCTAATTCCAGCTAATAATATCATAAGCCATGATGAGATCAAGTTTAAAAATAATATTAGATCCCCTACCTTTTTTATCAACATCAGTTAATAATTCTCAAACTAATAGAATGTTATCATTAATACATTTTCCTTTCACAAAAGCATATTGATTTTAAGAAATTAACTCATTCAATAATGGTTGCAATCTGGAAACCAAAATTTTGCTGATAATTTTAGAGAAAACAATGGTTAAACTGATTGGCCTAAAGTCATGCCAACAATTCTTGTTTCTATCCTTAGGAATTAGTACAATAGAAGTAACAGTAAAGTACTTAGGAAGATCAACACCACGGACGAAACCTTGGAAAACATTAATCACATAACCTTTAACAATCCCCCATTGTTGTTTATAAAAGTCAGCAATGTACCCATCAGTCCCTGTAGTCATATTCCCATCAATTAAACACACAGCCTCATAAACTTTGTTCTCCTTAGACACTCTTGTCAAATTCAATGAAGAACCATTCAATAAGTTATTGTCAAACAAAGAAGTTGAACAACATTGAGAAATAGTGGAATCAGTAGAGTCAGTTAATCAAATATTTTGAAAATGCCCAGCAACACTTTCAACAATACATTTAGGATTTGTAATCCAATCTCCCGCCTCATTTTTAGTCTGAAGAATTGCATTCAAACTCCTTTTATATTTAATGATAGCATGAAGAAATCTAGAGTTTTTGTCTCCCTGCATAAACCAACTATTAGAAGCCTTTTGATGAAGAAATAATTCTTCCAGATTAATAGCAAGAAGCAGATTTTTTTGAGTAATTAATAATTCTTTCAGAATCTTTCTCATCCTCTACATCCTTTTCCAACTCAGCAACAACATGTTCAGCTTTGATAACATTAACATGCAAATTCCCAAAGTCTATTAAATTCCATACATTAAGAACCTTAGCCAGTCTTTTATGTAAAATCCATAGCTTCTCTATAGGATTGCCAGAGAAATTAATAACAGGAGAATTCCATCTTGTTTCCACTACTTTTTGAAACCCAGGATGAGAAGCCCAAACATTTAAGTATCCGAAATAAGCTACCTTATCTTTATTGGTAAAAGAAAAATTTAAAAACGAAGGAGAATGATCAAAACCAGTTCTGGGAAGATGTTTGACCATAAAAATAGAGAACTAATCCAACCAAGGTTGGTTCACAAGAAATCTATCCAATCTTTCCAAAATATTGCCTCTCCTCCAAGTGAAAGAAGACCCACTAAACCCCAAATCAAATAGTTTAGCAGTCTGAATATTCTTAGTGAAAGTTAACATCATACTAAAACTTGGATTTCTTCCGCCCTTCTTTTCAAAAGGATTAGCAATATAGTTAAAATTTCTTCCAACAAGCCAACACTCAGTCATACCATGACTGATAAAATGTAGTTTAGACCAAAGCTCCACCCTAGCATCATCAGAACATCCAACATAAATAAAAGTAGCAAATCCTTTCAATTGTTCAAATTCAAAAGCAATATGAGAAATTGTGGATGGTCTTGCAGAAACTCAAACTTCATCTCTTTTCTACAAAATAACCAAATCTTATTGGAACAATTCTGCTTGAAGACCTAACTCTTGAACTTCTTATTAAATCATTGCAAATTGTTTTGAACTAAAGGTTCAAGTAAAACAAATGCCCAAAACATATGAACCCAGTTTAAACTCATTAGTGTATAATAGAGCCAGGATCAACCACTTTCATAATATTCCAACAAAGAAAATTAATCATGTATAGCTTATTTTCCTACTCTAGTATTCCTAGAGAGGAAAAAAGCTTTCTAATTTTGGGGAGAACTCTTATTCATAATAATCTTATCAGCAGATAAGTGTCTCACTTCTAAATTATTTTTCTTCTTAGCCCTTTGTACCACCCAATCCTCCTCCAACTCATTCCTAGCCGCATTCAAATTGTCTTGGATAATAACATTAGCAGCTTATTCAGGAATAGGATGTTCAACAGTTGAAGGAAATAAAATAGAAGAATCCTTAACACTTTTATGCAATGGCTCACCACTATTCAGTAAACCATCATCATGAACTTCTTCACCAGTAATAACAGGCTCAACCAACATATCACAAACTTCTTCAATTTTTTGAAGTCCCCCATCTCTAACACAAATTTCAACTGGACATATATTTCTCAAAACATGAGATAAATCAATAGAATTGGGTTCCACATGAACATCTTCCCCAGTGAGAATACTAGGTTCCACTGGACAACCAGCTACTATAATTGGAGACACAATAGGATGAGGTTGCACATCAATATCCTCCACATTGGTAGTATCAACTTTGGCAACATCAACATGAGAAGTCAGCTTCATAGAAGGTTTAGTTTTAAGATGAGGATGAAGTTTATAACACTTGTCCATTGTGTGCCAAAACATTTTACAATGATGACAATAATATGACCTTTGCTCCATTATAATTGATTGCCAATAACCATTATGGGTTGTACCCAACCATATTTCATTTACATCAGGCAGTGAAACATCGTTTTCCATCAAAATTCTAGTAGCAAATGGCCTAGTTAAATTGAATGTAGGCATATCCAATTTCAAAGGCTTTCCCAAGGCTGATCCAATTTAAAACAAAACTTGATGATTAAAGAAATGCAATTTAAGCCCTGGTAATTTAAACCAAATTGGTACAATAGGAGATTCATGACTTGGATCAAAATCTTAAAGAAAATTGCTGCATTGTCTTCTTCCCTTGTAAGATGAATCATAACAGCCTACCATCAAACAAGCCTATCTTCCAAGAACCTACCAACTTAAGATCTTCAAAAGTTCTCCTTATATTCTCCATCTTCGAGTTACCCAATTGGAATTTTTTAATTAATTTGAATTTCTGGGCATCAGCCAGACAAGAGATATCAGTATCCGAAAATACCAAAGCAAGTTTTCTATCTTTTTCAACAATCTTTTTGATCAAATTACAATCACATTTACCATTAGCAGAATCATGATATAATTAAGGGAAAACATGATTATCTTTACTTCCCAACCCCAAAGCGCCATGCCCAACCACTTCAGCAAAAGTTGATTTTCCAGGCAGAAAATCAAGAACCAGATTGGAATGAGAATTTGCCATAGCATCAAAATAGAAAACCNTATATATATATATATATATATATATATATATATATATATATATATATATATATATATATATATAATTCTGTAAAGTTACGAATGTTTCATCATATGTAATATTTTTTGTATTATAAAAAAAAAGAAAAAATTCACACTCTAAACATAAAAAGTTGCAAATACAGGGCTTCCAAGAAGCTAAATAGTTCCCACAACTGGCGTCATCAAAGCATGGGACTGAGCTCATCATCACCACACGCTCCACCCTCCCCCTCTCTTGCACTCCAATAGTGATGGCATCATTCATATCTTTGAACGCCCAACAAAAAAGGGTTCCTTTGCCTTCCCGGGGACCAACTCAATAACTCTTACCCACGCCCATCCCCTCCCCAAGACCCTAACACGCCTTAATTTTCTTTTTTTCCCATTTCCAACCCTTCCAGTACCACATCTCTCTTACACTCTCTACAATTTCATATTTTTATAATTTCATCATTCATAGCGAGAGAAAGGATCCTTGTACGTCTAAACTCAAAGAAAGTTCAACACATTAGCACGAAAGATAGTAATAAAAAGACAGAGCGAGGGCTCGTGCGGCAGATATAGAGTGTATTCCAAGAAAATTCNTTTAAAACAAATAAATACTCTTTATATTTTTTATAATTATTATATAAATTATTTACGATAAGTTTAAAAAAAATAATATNGGAAGTTCCAATTCAGAAGTTTTAATATGAAAATTTGATACTTCACAAGTCTTAATGGTAGTCTTATTATTATGGTAAATAGAAAATAAATTGTGGTTATTTGTATAGATTTCAATGTATCTGACCTTTTTATTTAATAAGAATAATAGCGACGTATGCTATAAATGAAGACAAATATTGATATTATGCAAGAATTACTTGAAACCGTTAATTGAATTATTAGAATTTTTGTGAAAGAAATGGCGTTAATTAGTATGGTTTGTTAGAGAAACGGCTCATGACATTATTAGTTTCATAGTTAGTCTTAGCAGTATTGCTAGAATTTAAAGATATGTTTTAGTAGTATTGTCAAGCTTCTTAGCGCTCTTGACGTAAGATTAAAATTAATTCTTTGTTTATCGAGTGTTAAATATTGGATACTTGGTGAAGTTTTGGAATGAAATGAATCTCATTTTCCACCAAAAATAAAAACAGACGTATGTGTACATCATAGATATGTCCGCATGAATCTCGAGTATAAATAATTGGAAATACAAAGAACTTATAATGTACTTATGAAGAATCAATCGGTCTCAGATATTGACCGAATGAAAGGAATGAACGATCCAACGCGCTTCGCATAACTACATCAGTGATAACTACCTAGTTACAACCATCTTGAAGGGTAGTAGTCCCCCCCAAATAAGGCATTTCAATATAGACATATCGACCAAAGGTAGGTTGTTTGTCAGATTGCAGTGATTTACTTTTTACTGATGAAATAATTCCACCACAAAATGAAGTATCTTCACATGTGATTTCCATAGAATAGTCGATCGAAGATCGTTAAGATGATCAATTGATGTTGGTTTAGGCGAACAACCCACGACCGACTGAATAAACTCCAAACAATCAAATTGAACAACCATGAATGTGAAGGAGTGTTAAAGGAAGTTGTAAAAGCATAGAGGTACTAGCATCAGTTATGGGGTCGAAATAAATGACATTCAGTTACAAATGTGTAAATGTAACGTCTCATTAAATATAATAAGGTTCCTTTCTATAATAAGGGACAATCATGTAACTTATGATTCCTAACTATGAAGTATAAATAGGAGCAGGGTTTCTAAAGAAGCAGAAGAGGACTCACACTAAAAAATAAATATTGAGTGGTCAAAACTTTCTTCCTTTTTTTTCTTTCATCCGATTTATGATCTATACCTTAGGCATGATCCACTAAACAATTTGAGATCCAACATTCTAAAAGGAGCAGTGAGTGTGGACTCATGTTGTCAACAAGACGAGGAGCACGTGAGGGTGATGAAACACTGCAATAAGAGACCTCCAACATGAATTCTATCCAAGAATTCATAGTAAAACAAATCCGGTGCTCCATGATCAAATGACCTGGCAAATTGCAGAGTTGGCCCAAACAGAGTTTGAGGGAAGGGTGTAGCCTCTCCCACAGCCCGATTCGCTAGCACCCCATCCGCCAGTTCAACAGGCGGTTCTAGTGCTCGATCCTCCAGTTCAACAGGCTGCACCAGTAGTCGAACAAGAAGATGAGTCTCATTATCAAGATAGCGCTAGATCTGCACAAACGAGAGGACCACCATAGGGGGCGGGGGGGAGAAATCCATCGCCACACAGAGAATGCATTTTCTCAACGCATAATAGTGGCTAAACCACCATAAATGTCCAAGGCTCCCACCTTGAAACCATACAAAAGATAAAGTGATCCCATGAACCATATTGTGTCCTTTAATTCAGCAATCTGCCTTCTCAATATTTTGGACGTGTCAGCTATTCTACATCACGATGAGAGATTCTGCTCTCAGATGGCTCAACAGGCTACCTGCAGAATTATTAATTCCTTTGGGGATTATAAGAAATTATTTTTGGGACAATTTGTTAGTGCCCAAAAGCCACAAAAAAGATTTAGATTCTTTATAATACCTGAAGCAGGGATCGAACGACAGTCTAAGGTAGTATGTGATGAGATTTCAAAGTGTGAGATGCTTGAGGTCCAGAACCTGGAGCCATCAGTCACCAAGTCAGTGCTAGCACAATGGATTGAAGAGTCCACAATTGTGATACTTTCTAGATTTAAGGAAACCCAAAACGTTGGCAGAACTTCTTAAGTTAGCCAACAACCACATTGCAGCTGAAGAATATATGAACTAGTCAATTTTTGAAGGGGAAAAATC
Organism: Phalaenopsis hybrid cultivar; assembly: GCA_002079205.1. Classification (NCBI taxonomy): domain Eukaryota; kingdom Viridiplantae; phylum Streptophyta; class Magnoliopsida; order Asparagales; family Orchidaceae; genus Phalaenopsis; species Phalaenopsis hybrid cultivar. Next base: position 256,399 of record JXCR01140214.1, on the reverse strand, counting down.
ATATTGATGATCTGCCGCCTATGCCACCGCCATTTTTTATCATCGTGTCGTTGTTATGGAGTCACTAGTTTGTTTTTCATTGTATAGCCTCTCTCTCAATAACTCTCTCTCCCTGATCATGTGGGTGATTTGAAGTGAGAAAAAATCCAAGGGCTAAGGCATAAAATGGCGAGGACAAACAAAATAAACATTTGGGGAACCATCATGAGGTGAACTTCACGTGGACAACTCCAAAGTGTATGCCCAAGGCAAGATCAGCTTAAGACACCTTGGAGACATACTTGCAAAGAAGACCTGGCAAAAGCAAATCCACAACCAGAGATTCAGGTTATTGTACCTTTTTTGGAACTCGCTTCTTCCTACATGGGCATGCCCCTATAATTAATTACATCTTAAGCAATTGTGGTTGGTTAAGAAAACACACGATTAAGACTGTTACTCGTCCTCAGAAAATTCAAGTGTTGATGTTTTAAAGGAAGGAGTTTCAAAGTCCCATTCTAAGGTTAGTTGATTTTTGAGGGTTCCAAAGAATCATATCAAGATTATGAACCATCTTATGATTTTATTTTGTTGTCAATAGTTTAGTTGAGGTTTGTCTTTGGCTCCAGGTTTTGAATGTTCATCCTTGCAAATAGATTAAAGACACCCTAATAACATGCAAAGTAAATCTAGTGTGGCATTCATGTTTTCTCTTCAGCAGCCCAACAAAATAAAGTTAGCATAAAATATGTTTTGGTTCGATTAGTTGGTTGTTCTTTTCTTAGGACAAGCCAGTAAAGATGCATATGGCTTTCTATCCTCCCAGGGTTGTCGGGTTCCATGATCTACTTAATCTGAGAAACTGTCAAACCTACTCTGACCAGAAGATTCATCTCAGTAACCATGGGTTGTGACGTCCAAAAGATCTTCTTAGACTTAGTATTGGATTTCAAGTTTCGCTCGGTGATCTTTGTTCGTTAAGACTTCATTTAAGTTTTGATGTCTTTTTTTGAATTTAGGGTGTTGAAAATTTTAGGTTGCTTAAGACTTATTAGCCGATTTTTTTGTCATTTTTACATTTTATTTTTATTATTTGGAATGACCCGGTCAAGATCCCATTGTTCCATCATCCCAGGGTCATTGGGAGTTTGAGGTTTGATTAGTCACAAGTGACTGGAAGATAGCTTGTTAGTAACCATGGGTTGCCTTCTCCAAAATACCTTCTTAAACAAGATTGCATTTTTGGGTCCAAGTTTAAGTTTTGGTGCCTTTTATGATGAATTTTATGTCATTTCTTTTATGTTGGTTTGTACCTTTGACGCAAAGTTTCCCTTAACTAGGTTTAAGTGTTCCTTTGTTCTTTTTCAAGAACTCAAACACTCCTTAACCTGCAATCAAAGTTTAGTTAAGTTTGAGCTAGCCCAAGTTAGATTACAGTGATCGGACTAAATTCTTTAGCCATTCTGAGTTAGCTCAGGTTCGTCTCAGATCAATTTTGAATTGACCTAAGTCAACCAATGCTTAACAAGATTGACCCATGATGGTCTAATTTGACTGGGGTTAATCTAAGCCTGATCTGATTTTAAGCTAATCTAGGATGGAACTGAGTTGATCTAAATTAAATTAAGTTAGCTTTGAGTTAACCTAGGTTAGGCTAGTTTGACTCATGCTAAGCTTCATAGGTTAAGTCAAATCTACATTGAGTTAGACTCGGGTAGAGTTCAAACTGATTTAAACATGATTTATCCATTAATCGAATCAAGTATGAGTTAAGTTAGATTTGAGTCAATTTAAACTTGGTTTAAATTATGTTTGACATCAAATTCTGATTGGATTGATTTGAGTTAAGTCATATTTGAGTTAACACATATTAGATTGACTAAACGTGGTGGTTCACTTAAATTGGGTTAACCCGAGTTAGGTCAGTTTTACCCGGTGATTTAGTTGAATTGGGTTAACCTGAGTTAGGTCAGGTTAACCCAGTGATTAAATTGAATTGAGTCCTAGTTTGGTTAGACACAAGAGAACTTATGCTTGACTAATTCTAGGTTGATTGGACTTAGGTTAGGACTGATTTGGGCTAGATCTAAATAAATTTCAAGTTGAACTACGTTTATGTTATGATAGATGACAGCGACTCTATATATGCTTAAATTTATGAACCCAGATTTATATATTTATAATGATTTTGTAAAGTCACAATTTATAATGATTTTGTAAAGTCACAATTTCAAACGTAAGTATACGTATCGCTCAAGTAATACAAGACTCTAGTGAAGTCCTATTTATCTTCCCACAAGAGAAGCGAGGTAAGAGGTCCTTAGTCAAATTCTAGTCTACTACAATTAGTCCTTAGTTTGGAACGTTGATTAAAATAATGTTTTATCTAGCAACTACTCCTAACTGTAAGTCTAAGTTTAACACAACTAATAACTACTCTAAATGCAAATATTAATTCTAAAGATAACCCTTTTTGGATGAATTGGTTTGGAGAATTTTGATATAAAGTTTTATCTAGCAACTACTCCTAAATGCAAGTGTTAAATGTAAAGATAGTAACTATAACTAATGCAAATATTAATTCTAAAGATAATCCTTTTTGGATGAATTGGTTTGGAGAATTTTGAGATATTGGAGAATTTTGAGATATTCAAAACTACTATTCTTATGTAATGAATTGGATAATGTAAAGGTTGAGATCCATTAAATATTGTATGTGTCAAATACGAGCAATTCTATTCTTTACCCTTTGGTCGAGGCATAAAGAACATCGACTAATTCTATGCTTATTTACTGAATCCGTGGCTAGGCTGGGAGGATACCGGCTCTCACTTCGGAGCTCCCACGTTCCCCTTGCCTGAGGGCTAACATCTCCGCTTCAGTACTCAAACAACAGGACCGAATTGGGTATTTTAGTATGTCGCCCTAAAATCTCCAATTCTACGCCCATCAAAGTATATTTCCCTATTTTTTTGCATTCAACTATCATGAACTTAACCATCCATGGAATCTGAATGTGGTTCTACTTGTTGAGAATTACGCAGCCCTCTCGGGTCTTAATGTACAACAAATTTTAACACTACAACAGGCCTTTATTGTAATGTAAATAAAGTGCAAGTCAAAGTTTAACACTACAACAGGCCTTTATTGTAATGTAAATAAAGTGCAAGTAAAAACCATCACATTTATAATTAAAAACAGGCCTTTATTGTAATGTAAATAAAGTGCAAGTAAAAATCATCACATTGATAATTAAATCTTGAGAATTACACAGCCTTCTCAGGTCTTAATACAATTACAACTAATTTTAACTCTACAACAGATGAGAATTACACAGCCCTCTCGGGTCTTAATGCAATTACAACAAACTTTAACACTACAACAGGCAATTGTAATGTAAATAAAGTGCAAGTAAAAACCATCACATTGATAATTAAATCTGCTTCTAACTGTAATGCAATTAAGTGCAAGTAAAAACCATCACATTTACAATTAAATCTCACTTCTAACATGCATCACAAAATCCTAAACATGAATTCTACTCATTAAAAAAGAAAAGTAAAATGAAAACAATAAACATGCATCACAAAATCACAAAACATGAATTCTACTCATTACAAGAGAAAAGTAAAATGAAAACAATGGCATAATCTTCTCATACCATTATTTCCAAAAAAAAAGAGAGAGTAAGAAAAACACATCACAAAGCACGAAGAAAACACAATNCAATCCTATTCTTTACCCTTTGGTCCAGGCATAAAGAACATTGACTAATCCTATGCATGTTTACTGAATCCGCGGCTAGGCTGGGAGGATACCGGCTCTCACTTTGGAGCCCCACATTCCCCTCGCCTGAGGGCTAACATCTCTGCTTCAGTACTCAAACAATAGGACCAAATTGAGGATTTTAGTCAGTCATCCTAAATATCTAATTCGACGCCCATCAAAGTATATTTCCCTATTTATTTGCATTCAACTCCTAGGTACTTAACCATCCATAGAATCTGAGTGTGGTTCTACTTTGTTAAGAATTACACAGCCCTCTCAGTTCTTAATGCAATTACAACTAATTTTAACAGCAAACAGACCTTTATTGTAATGTAAATAAAGTGCAAGTAAAAATCATCACATTTATAATTAAATCTACTTCTAACATACATCACAAAATCCTAAACAAGAATTCTACTCATTACAAATGAAAACAATGGCATAATCTTCTCATGCCAGTATTTTCAAATAAGATGAAAGAGTAAGAGAAGCCCATCACAAAGCACGAAGAAAACACAACGGAAACTTCATTTAACCAAAGCAAGTCCACTAGATAAGGGTTTACAAAACCATAAGATAATGAAGAACACAATACTTAGTTTTTTCTCTTTGAAAGAAAGAAGAAAATCTCTCCCACAAAGTTTCCCACCAATTCATGCAATGCTAGAACATCTCCTTACAAATTCTCTCAAAATTTCCTCTCCAATCTCTCAAATGGTAGAAATCTACATTTCTACTCCTATTCTAAGAAACCTAAACTTTCTCCACACTTTTCCTAACATTCCTCTCATCATTTCTACTCCTATTCTAAAAACCCTAAACTTTCTCCACACTTTTCCTAACATTCCTCTCACATATAACCCTCTTTTTCTAACATAAATTCGTTCTTTTAAAGTGTAGGGACGAAGTATGAAGAGTTGCCACAAGCATCCTTCCAAAAAGTGTCCAAATACATTGAATTTCAGCCCATAACCATCCCGGGCGCCGTCGGCGGGCTCGAGGGCTCCATCGGCGAGCTTTTCTGTCATTTTTCGGTCTTCTCGGGAAAATCTCGCCGTCGACACCATTTTGGTGCCGTCGGCGAGCAGACTGTGCAACTCCACCGTTTCGCTCCGTTTTAGCTTCGTTTCGCCCAATTCNCTAGAACATCTCCTTACAAATTCTCTCAAAATCTCTTCTCCAATCTCTCCAAAAGGGTAGAAATTTACATTTTTACTCCTATTCTAAAAACCCTAAACTTTCTCCACATTTTTCCTAACATTCCTCTCACTAAAAACCCCCCTTTTCTAACCTAAATTCGTTCTTTTAAAGTGTAGGGATGAAGTTTGAAGAGTTGCCACAAGAACCCTTTCGAAAAGCGTCCAAATACGTTGAATTTCAGCCCATAAACGCCAAAAGTCGGTCCATAGTCGTCCCGAGTGCCGTTGGCGAGCTCGAGGACGTCGTTGGTGAGCTTTTCTGTTATTTTTTTGTCTTCTCNAGGGTAGAAATCTACATTTGTACTCCTATTCTAAAAACCCTAAACTTTCTCCACACTTTTCCTAACATTCCTTTGACACAAATCCCTCCCTTTCTAACCTAAATTTGTTCTTTTAAAGTGTAGGGATGAAGTATGAAGAGTTGCCACAAGCACCCGTCCAAAAAGCGTCCAAATACATTGAATTTCAGCCCATAACCGTCCCGGGAGCCGTCGACGGACTCGAGGGTACTATCGGCGAGCTTTTCTGTCATTTTTTGGTCTTCTCAAGTCAATCTCGCCGTCGGCGCCATTTTTGCGCCGTCAGCGAGCAAACTGCGCAGCTTCACCGTTTCGCTCCGTTTTAGCTCCAGTTCGCCCCATTTCAGTTGCGTTGCGTTCCTAATAGACAGCCCTACAAAATAAGCATGAAAAAAACCTTCCTTTACAGTGTAATTTCATTAAAAAATATGCAAGAATGTTAAAAAAGATTAAGCATCCAAAGACTTATCGAAAGGTGACAGGGCAAAATATCATTTCTTGCTCATTTTTACTCCAAATTGCACCATTTTTGCATCTTTTCGCTCCAATGATCATAATTCATCAAACCTGCAATAAAACATAAAAAATACCCTTCTTTAAAGTGTAATATTATCAAAATTAGTATAAAATAGATATGAAAATCTCAATATATTTTCCTTTGGTCATAAGGCTCGATCAAATTAACTAAGGAAAGTATGACGTCTGTCTGATCTGCAAAACTTTTGTATTTTCCGACAAGTTCCCCTATTTAATATAAAGGATTAAATAGGATTTATATTAAGTCTGGGTTCGGACAAGCTTCCTATAAGGGCAAGCCCCTATAGTTAATTACATCTTAAATTACCAAAGTCACCTCAAACATGCTTCCTATAAGGGCAAGCCCCTATAGTTAATTACATCTTAAATGACCAAAGTCACCGGCTTCCTATAAGGGCAAGCCCCTATAGTTAATTACATCTTAAATGACCAAAGTCATCTAAGAACACTCTCGATAAAAATTAGGAAATAGTATCTTCAAAGAGTTTCAAATGGTACGACTTTTCAATGAGATCGGACGTAGAGGTGTGAAAACGGGATGGTTCAAATTTGGAACATTTTATTGTAAAATCTGAAGGAGGAAAAAAAAAACTAGGGGATGTCAGGGATCCAGAGGCGAACCTCGGCAACTTCCTAAGCTATCTTAATGTTTGGCTTTAGTTTTGAAGAGAAATATTTAGGTGTTTCATCCTACCAATTTTATTAGTTAGGGCTTACATCCGTGTGAAATGATCACACAAATAGCATGGAAGATGTGAGGATTTAGGTCGTGACAAAAGACTGCCTCGGAATCCTAAGACGAGTTAGAGCTCATATTGTATAGCAAGGCTATGCAAAGGCCTAAGGATAAGGTGAGGATTTACGTTGCATAAGCAAGCAACCTTGAAGTCCTATGGCTTTGTTGTTTAAGTCTAAGGAAGGAAGATTGGTTTAGCTAGGGAAGACAGTTTTTGCTGTCGAAGATGGCCGTGCTGCCCACCATGGTAGCTCCGAGCTCCTGCCACGAGCTTGAGTTTTCTAGTGTGTCAAGTTATAATGTCAAATCAGGTGGCCCTATAGTGAAGTTCTTTAAATTTTATGAGGGCATATTAAAGTTGATTAGAGTGACACCGGTTAGGATCTAGTTCTTTAAATTTTATGGGGGCATGTTAAAGTTGATTAGAGCGACACAGGTTAGGATCCTACATAAATTTTATGAGAGCATATTAAAGTTGATTAGAGCGACACCGGTTAGGATCCTACGGTTCTCTCTAAATTTTATGAGGGCATATTAAAGTTGATTAGAGCGACACCGGTTAGGATCCTACGGTACCTTAAATTTTATGAGGGCATATTAAAGTTGATTAGAGCGACACCGGTTAGGATCCTACGGTTCCCACGTTCCGGATGAGGGCATATTAAAGTTGATTAGAGCGACACCGGTTAGGATCCTACAGTTCCCTCATTCCCGCACTACTATTTTCTATTGGATTCACTTAGTCAAAATGAACTTACTAAACTCAACTTAATGAGTTTCATAATTTCATTTAGATCGTGGGAAACCTCGTTAGCAACCGTAGGTTGCTCCGAGGGATTCCCGATCATCCAGTAGAGATGTCTTAATTCAGTTGAAGTTGTAATTTTTTGTGATGTTTGTGATTAAATTTTGAGTTGTTTTATGTTGTGAATGTTGTGGGGGTGAATTTTATCTTGGTTGATTTTAGTTTTTGATTTTGGTTATGGTTATGGTTTTGGTTAAAATGCAAGTTTATGTTGTTTTCATACATGTAGGTAAATGCAAGTATAAAAAAGAAACAACGTAAGCATAAAGAGAAGCATGTAAGGAAAAGGCACAAGAAAGTCAGTAATATAAACTGTAAAAGCGTACCTGGTGAGTCTTCTCGTTCCACCACCTGAAACTCAAAAATGCATGTTAAGGCAGTTTATATGAAACAAGGAAGTAAAATCTTGATGACCTATCTAACCCTATGTCATATCTTGATGGGTCCTTAAGGAATTTCAATTAAGGATGATTTTTTCAAGCAAGGCATATTAAGTTGAGTAGATCTCCGAGCTATCCAACAAATCTAGAGAAAGAAGCAGTTCTATGCTACTATCTCACTGCCTGGTGGAAAATCCCGAGTTCTTTTAAACTTGTTATGTCGCTTAAAAAGTCATCCTATAAATACTTCTAATGCTCAGTGAACATTGATGTATTAATTATCCCTAAAAAAGGGGTAATTATCATTTATCATTTAACTTGAAAATTAAGTGAGTGAATTTCCTTAAAGGGCAAGTTGGTGTAACCTAAACACTTAACCAACTTTTAAGTTAGGCTTAGTGGTGTTTCAAGGATGTTTGATTATGTTATGTTTATTTCTCTAATCCTTGTTTAATCAATTTTTGATTTAGCCTAAATCACCACTAAGCCCTTAAGACCTAGGTGAGTACCTTAATTAGTTTTGAAAAGGGTTAAGCTATAAGTGGTCATTATTCGTGGTTTGAACTTTATTTTGAAAATCATAATAGGGGTATTAAATTGATTAATTTTTTACTTCAAAATTCATACCCCTAAGCCAGGATCATTTAATTTTAATAAACTTCCAAATTTTAATAATTTAGAAATTTATTGATCTTAATTAAGAAAGTGCAATTGGTTTCTATCAATTGACAGGATCATTTAATTTTAATAAACTTCCAAATTTTAATAATTTAGAAATTTATTAATCTTAATCCCGTCATTTAATTTTAATAAACTTCCAAATTTTTAATGATTTAGAAATTTATTAACTTATCTTTTCAATTAAAAAATGAGATTGGTTTCTACCAATTAATCCCTTGTGTTTCAAACATCAAATAAATTGATTAAGATCAGAAGTTACCCATTTCCCTCCTTAAATTAAGCCTAAATGTTAATTAAAGCTAAATTTCCAAAATTACACATTTGCCTCTAAAGCTCTAAAACTTCATAATTTGTCAAATTCAATTCAAATGACTTTGAAATTTTTATCCTACCTCATTCATGCGTTTCATAATTTGTCAAATTCAATTCAAATGACTTTAAAATTTTTATCCTACCTCATTCATGGGGCAATTGAGACATCAGAGGAGAAAATGTGATTTTTTAGATTTTAATTTATTTTATATAATTATTTACATGCAAAAATAGGATTTTTCAAAGAAAATTCCCAACTTGACCAAAGTAAATTCTAATCCTTTGAAAATTTTACTGGAGGTAGATTTAGACCAGAGAAGCCATTGGACTAAATTTCATAATTTTTTGAATTCTCTGTGATTTTATAAAAATATTTGAAGTTCTGGGCTATTTAATAAAAATAAAATATTTTAGGTGGTGAAAATTGAGTTTTGTATTTTTGAAAAATCTCTCTGAGGTTAGAGAACTCAGAGGAGCAAATTTTAGCTTTGATTTATTAGAAATATTTTAGTGAAAACTCATTTTTTGGCCTTTAAAAAAAATTAATTTAAGCTTGAAAATTCTATGTCTTTATTTAGAAAGTCAAGAAAAATAATCTAATCGTTCCTAAATGATTAAGAAGAAATTTACAACATTTCCATGAGTTTTATTATTTTTGTGATTTTTATGAATTTTTAATTATTTAAAATATTTAAGATAGGTTAAAATCACATTTTTATTTTAAATATATTTTTTATGAATTTTTAAATATTTAAAATAGGCTAAAAATCATGTTTTTATTCTAAATATTAGTTTATTTTTATAAAATATCCTTGATCACAGAGAACTCAAAAAACTAAGTTTCATAATTTTTTAAGTTACATTTTGATTTTTTAAAAATCATGTAAGTGTCAAAAGTGGTATTTATCTTTGAAAATCAATTTAAATTACTAAATGAACTAGAAATTTTTTGAACTTTTTATATTGAGTTCTCTGGCTCATAAATCACAGTGGAGATAAAAAATCAAGTCATTTAAATGTTTAAAATCAAGTCATTTAAATGTTTGTATTTTTCAAAATTAATTATTTTAGTGATTTAGTGTTTGTAAAGTTTAAGGGCATTTTAAATGACTTGACCCATGAAGTTTTTTTCTAAAAGCTTCTCTAGTAATGGTGGACCTTCCAAAATTTTCTTAGGATTTTCTAATCAACAAGCTAATTTCCATGATTATTTTAAGGAAATAATGTGGGAGATCTTGAAAAATATGGATCTCTGTATAGGAACCTCCTCTAACTTTGGAAAAATCAGAGAACATTTCCCCCTACAAAGGCTACAACATACCAAAATTTCAAGCCGAGGTGATGTGCCAATATGCATGGAGAATGAAATAATCCCAAACAGTGTTTAATTAATTAAAATATTGTATGGATCAAATAGACTTGAAATTTATTTCACATCATTTTCTCTATTCACTGAGCAAGAGGGTATTTTTATTTTATTTTTGTGATTTTTCTACACAAAGTTATTAAATTTCTAAGTTAGGGGTACTTAAATAAATAAGAAAAAGTCCTATTTATCTATTTAAAACGCGCATGCTGACTAGATCCTAAGCAGCTCCGAAGGCATGTGTGGCACGCTCTGGTTGGACCCCACTATCCACGTAGTTGCTGACTCGGCCCGCGGTTTGTTCCGGAGCGCTGTCCGGCTCGATCTCCTCCGTCCATTTGATACACACTCGATCTAACGACTCCCCGTCATCGTCCCCGATAGAATGATCCTGCGATCGTCCACACTAAAACCCTAAGATCTCAGCCTAGACTCAACCAAATCACCTCGGGTTTGATCCTATGGACTCGTTAAAGTTAGAAAAACATACCCATATGATAATCATGCAATTAAATTATGCCTAATTAGATGGAGAATTGAAATAGTCTCGGGATGAGGTGAGGTTTTATACATTTGCTCTGAGAAGTGAAGCTTTGATTAGAGGGGTTCAACACATTCTTTGGGGTCCAAGGAGGCTAGGGATTGAGTCTCTGGTCCTGATGTAAGGCCTAAGTAGAAATTCGATCACGGCCGGATTTGGGTGTTGGTCTAGAGCTATGGTAGAGGCTCTGTGGAAGAGGGATTTTATGGGGCTTTGGCTTCTTTCACTATTGTGAAAGTGTGGGTGAAGTTAATTTGGGATTGGTGGACTGTGGATGTGTATTGGGTTCTGTCCTGGTTTCCGGCAAGGTTCCAAGCTGCAAATTGTGCTCCGGCAAAGGGAATTGGTAGGGAAAATTGTTGGAATGCACTGAGAGGATCTTAGAGAAGCTCTGTGTGAAGTTTGAAGAGGCCTCACTAAGGAAATTTTAGCACACCTCCCATGGGCGTGGGGGTGATTTTTTTATAAAACTGGCCATGGGGTGGCTCTCAGGGCACAAGTTTGGGTGCATTGTGGTGCTTAGGTGGAGGGCAGAGGAGCTCTTCAATTTCATTTGGATGAGCTGGCCTCTAGGTTTGATTTGGGTGAGGTGCCATGAGGGTGGCTCTTGGTTTTGAGCTTTTCCAACCACTAGGCTGGCTGGCCGGCCGGAGGTGGCTAGGAGCTCAGGGAACCCAGAGGAATCCATCATAGCAATTTAATGCAAATGTGTTTGGATTTGGGGTGGCTAGGAGCTCAGGGAACCCAGAGGAATCCATCACAACAATTTAATGCAAATGTACGGAGGTGGCTAGGAGCTCAGGAAACCCAGAGGAATCCATCACAACAATTTAATGCAAATGTGATTTAATTTGGCAAAGATATCTTAAGCATGTGCTTTTTTGGAAATAATATCCCTTAATTTGGGGAACCTTTGGTCCATGGCTTCATTTAGGTGGTTTCATGGTGTTTGGACTGGTCACTAAGTCCAACTAATGGCTGGGGTGGAGTTAATTTGGTGACTTTAGGGTGGTTAGGTCACATTTAGTGCATGGGTCCAACTGGGTGCAAATGACCAAAACTTGGGTTTGGGCTAGGCTAGCCATGTCAGTTGGCCCACATAAATATTGGATTTGGTGTAGATGATCATAAGGAACAGCTTTGGTGAAGGATGGAAGTATTTTTGAGCTCAATTGAAGGGTCAATATGAGGGAATTATGAACTTTAATCAATTTGGTCATGTTGGGCTAGGCTTGGGTCTAGCTTGCGTTAGCCTTAGGCTAGGTCCAAATTGATTATTTAAAATGGTTAATAAGGATATCATGAAGAGTTTTCAACATGAATTGGATGCCAATTTGGAGGTTAAGGCAATCAATTGGGTGAAATTTGGTGATTTAGCCAATTTGGGGCTAAATTTGGGAATTTTGGATTTAGGCCAAAATCAAGTGGATTTAAGGCTTCACCAAGGCTAATTGATTGTTTATTTTGATGTATAAGAATGTTATAAAGATTTTTTAATAATTGACTAGACTGTGGTTTCAATTTAGTGAGATTAGGTCATATGGTCAAAATTGGGGTTTTGACCCAAATCAAAATTGGGCTCAAATCACAGACCAATTCACCTTGGATTTGGTTTAATTTGGTCATATCAAAGGTGAATTTGAGTTTAAGATTGGAATTGAGGTCAATTGAGGTCAAATTGATGGACATTTGAGTTGAATTTGGGGAAATTTGGGCCCTTAAAGGCCAATTTGGGGTTTTTTGATAAAGATGGTCAAATTGGCCAAATTGGGTCATGTGTTAGTTAAGAGAAATGAAATTAGGAATATTTGGGATTTATTAAAATTTTTTGGGAATTTTTTGAAATTTTGGGCCCAAGAGGGGTATTTTGGTAATTTGGGGGCGTTTAGGGGTGAAAGACCAAGATGGGTATTTTGGTAGAGTTGAGGTATCAAACATCACCAACAAGCCATGGACCAATGGAAACCCCTATTTTGGTTCCTCTATGTAGTGGTCTTAGCCAGCCCATAGCCCTAGGGCTGGTAGGTTTAGTAGACCATTACATGAGTATCCCAAAAGATCAAGGGATCTAGGCTAGAAATTTGAGTTCAGGGTTGTGAGCTTAGATGAGTGTATTGAGTACCCTAGTTTCAGACCAACACCCAAAGTCAACCTTAAGGTCCAGTAATTCTAAGGTGACTCATCTTGAGTTTCCCCCGTAGTGACCCTACCTACTAAGTGCTAAAGGTTAGGACCAATATGTGGAACTTCAAGTTGAGTAGAGAAGAGGGTAGAATTTCTAATGGTGAGAGTTCCATGTCTAATTTACTAGGAATAGTCAACAGACAAAGTTCTATGGGTAGTCCCTAAGCTACTAAAGAGGAAAACTAAACCTCAACCAAAAATGAGGTCAACAATAGGTAAAAATCATGCCACGACAACTGAAAAGTATTTAGTTTCAGTTCAAGTAACAAGAGGTTCCAGACTTGTTGAACATTAGAGCATTTGAAGAAAAAATGGTGGAGGGATTCCTCTTCAGTTTTAAACAGGCAGCATCTTGAAGGGCCTCTCAAGCCTTTTAGTTTTAAAATATCATCAGTGGGAGTGAAACCATAAAATAATCTCCAAGAGAAGAAGGCCATGGAAGGAAAAAGGAACTTGTTCCAAACAAATTTACCCCAGGAAACCTCCTGTTGAGGAAAGCATAAATTAGCTATGGAAGCCAAAAAAGTCTGGGAAATTTTTCTCTTCAAAATAAGTTTATCTTTCTTGGATCTGTCAATAGGTTTCTTCAGGACAATATTGAGTTATCTATTATCAAGGATGTTTTGAAGAGCTTGATGGTTCCATTCACCATCAGACCAAAGGTCAGCCACCTGTGTTGTAGGATTGAATTGAGAGCTAGCTAATGGAGGGATAATGCCTTCTCCAGTACAATTATCCAACCACACATTGAGTCTGCCTTCCCCTATTTCCCAATGAATAACTGTTCAGCCTTAGTTCTCATCTTCGGCTTGTTCTTCCAAGGTCTTGAATCCCCCAATCTATTAGTCACAATAGAAGGATACATATCTTTACAGTACTTTCCTTTAAAAAATTTAGCCCAAATGGAATTTTGTGCTCTAAACATAACCCAGAGTTTGTAAAAGTTCGTTTGGGAAATCTGCTGGAAGCTTTTAAACCCCAGACCTCCTACTTTAGCACTGACACAAACTTTTTGCCATCTCACCCAATGCACCTGCTTTCTCTGGCCTGCCCAAAGGAATCTGTTAAAAGTTCTTTCAAGAGTAGATTGGATGGATTTCTTCATAACAAAAACTTGTGATATACAAGATGGTAGGGCAGCCAAAATACTTTTGAGGAATTCTTCCCCCATTAGTGAGGAAAGTGTTAGGCCAGCTGTTGAGTTTGTCTTGGACTTTAAGTATAATTTCATCAAATTGGACTTGCCTTATCCTCCCTTTGAGCAATAAAGTCCCCAAGTATTTCAGAGGAAGAGACCTAGAGAAAAAGCCAGTAAGATCTGAAATCAAATGCATAATTTCTGGTTTCACCCTTTCGCTGAACACTGCTTGGCATTTCTGTTTATAAAATTTCATTCCAGAGTAATCTTGAAAATTCTCTAGACATTGGAAAAGCAATTTAACTGCAGGTTTAGTAGCGTTGGCAAATATAATAACATCATCAGCAAAGGCTAAATGGTTAACAACAATGTTAGATCTGTGGCTATATAGTGAGTGAGGAGCTTTGGCCATTAATTGATTCAACAGTCTAGACAAGTAATCAAAAGCAAGTATGAAGATAGTAGAAGATAAGGGGTCACCTTGCTTTATGCCTCTGGAAGCTGTGAAGAAGCCATGAGACTTTCCATTAATGAAAATAGAATGATTATTATTATTAAGCCACCTGAGGACCAAGGAAATAAAGGGTTGAGAGAATCCCCTTGCAGATAGCACCTCCTCAATGAATTCCCAATGTATGGTATCATAAGACTTTTGGATATCAAGTTTGAAAATAAGATTTCCTCCTCTACATTGTTTGTCCAAATCCAGGACTAATTCTTGAGCCAAGAGAACATTCTCCACTATACTTCTCTCTTAAATAAAAGCTGATTGATTTTCACATATGAGATGATGTAAATGAGGCTGCAATCTAATGGAAATCACATTGCTAATAATTTTGGACAGCACATTAGTAAGACTGATAGGCCTGAACTAGTCCCAAAAGAGCTTGGAGTTGTTTTTGGGAATTAAGGTCATGGTGGAGCATTTAAAATAGTTAGGCAAATCCATCCCTCTGAAAAATCTTTGTACCACCTCAATAATATCCCCTTTAATGATCTTCCATGCTTTCTTATAGAAATTTGCTACGAATCCATCTGAGCCTGCTACTTTGGAGCCGTCAATGGAGGTCAGGGCTGACTAAATTTCCAATTCCTTGGGGATAGAAGCCAAGTCTAGGTATCTTGTGTAACTTTGATCAAAGAGGTCTTGCTGAATTGGAAGTCTGATGACTGGAGGGTGAGTGAATAGAGTTTGAAAATAATGAATAGCACTAACTGCAATTAATTCTTCAGATTGAATCCAGTGCTCTGAGGGATATCTGATCTTATGAATGGTGTTGCATTTCCTCCTATAGTTGATGCAAGCATGAAAGTACTTTGTGTTTCTATCTCCTTCACAGAATCTGGTCTTAGCAACCTTTTGAGTACAAAATTCTTCCTACATACTAATTGCATTCAACATCTTTTCATTAGCTAGCATTAAATCCTTTTCATAATCAGGATTGTTTTCTAGCCTGGTCTCCATATCATTCACTTCCTTTTTAGCCTCTTTTACTTTCAAATTAATGTCCCCCACCATAGTCCAGTTCCAATTAGACAGTTGTTTTCCAATCTTCTTTTGTAGGATCCACAGTTTAATCAGAGGATTGGAGTGGTGACAATCTCTCCACCCCAAAGAGATTTGATTAAGAAAATTATGGTGAGAAGACCACATGTTGAGATGTTTAATGTGCTTGATTGGTGATAAGTAAGGGCATATGATCAGATCCTGTCATGCTAAGATGTTAGACAGAAGTATGTAAAAATTAATTCAACCAAAGAGAGTTAATAAGGATTCTATCAAATCTTTCCCATGAAGGTCCTCTCCTCCAACTAAACTTGGGTCTAGTGAAACCAAGATTAAATAAGCCAGCCAAGCTATATTATCATTAAAGTAGTTCATAGATTTGGTATCAGGTGCGTTGCCACCTAATTTTTCAGTAGGGGCAGAAATGGAACTGAAATCCCCACCCACTAGCCATAAGGAATTGCAGGATCTGCTGATAACATGAATGCTCTCCCAAAGCTCCAATTTGGCCCTTGAGGAGCTTCCAGCATAAACAAATGTAGCCAGTCCTTCCTGACCCCCAAAGATAAACTTGATGTGAAGGAATTTTGGATGATCCCACAAAATTTGACACATAACTTCCTGTCTATGGAGTAACCAAATTTTATTATTCAGATTAGTAACATGAGAGAAGCCAGAGAATTTTCTAAGGATTTTCTGGGGGTTTTTGGAAACCATAGGCTCCAAAATAGCCACAAACCAAAACTTATACATCCTATTCAAAGCAATAAGTCTGTTAAGGGATTTAGGATGTGCCAATCCCCTAACATTCTAGCACAAAAGGTTCATCATCCAAAGGAGATGGATTAACCCCTCCTTCTAGAACTCGACATGGCCTCCTTGGTTTCCATATAAGTATTTCTGTCTCTGCGTGAGTATGTTCCTCATTTCACACTATTTAATTCCTGGTTACCCTTTTTCTTTTTTCTTATTTTTTAGGTTTTTCATTCATCAACCAAAGCAGTCTGTAAAACTTCAACTAAAGTGGAGTCCACTTGATAATCCTTATGAACAACCTCACCAACATCCAGCTGAGAACTCTGGGGCTCAGAAACAAAAGGTTCCTGGGCAGCAGCTACACTAGCTGTGATTTGTACAGCTCTTGATGACTTTCTGAGGGGCCAGCTTTATCCTTGGATAAATTATCAATCATTGCATTTATATGATGATTAGGACTAGCATTGGCTATATTTTTGTCTGCATTTTCAGTCTCAATAACCAAAGTAGTATTGGTGGTCTGGTAAATTTCTTCAGGACCTTTGGCATTATACCCATGATTGATATGATCAGAGCTCTCAACAGTGATTGCCCTTTCCCTCACATGATCCACCAAAGGTTCCATAGGCAGATCAGCATCTTTTGGGACTCCATGATTAGTGTTCCTGAGATGAGGGTGTAGTTTAAAACACATGTTATCTGTGTGCCCAAACATACAGCAGTGGAAGCAATAGTAAGGCTTTTGTTTAGCAATTATTTTCTACCAATACTCATTATGTTCAGTACCCAACCATATTTCATAAACTGCTGGGAGAGTTAGGTCCCTTTCAACTAGGATTCTGGCTACTAATGGTCTAGATAAATTGAAATTTGGAACATCCAATTTTAGGGGTTTACCCAAAGCCTGTCCAATGTTAAACAACACTTTATGGTTGAAAAATTAAGCTTTAATCCTGGAAGTTTGAACCATATAAGAACTATTGGAAGTTCCTTGCTAGGATCAAATTTAGAGAAGATTCTGACATAATCTTCTTCTCTTGTCAAGTGGATTAGAATGTGTCTACCATCAATGAAGCCAACTCTCCAAGCTCCTTTAAGTTTAATGCCATCAAAGACTTCCTTATAGCTTCCTTTTTTGGATGACCTAATTGAAATTTTCCTATAGAAGTAAATTTGTAATTCTCAGTCAGGCTTTGGATATCCTCCTCATTATAAAAGATGGCCATTTTTCCACTCTTCCTCCTCAAAGGTTTAATGATTGGGTCAGCCACCTCATGGTAGCTTTGAGAAAACCCCAAGTCATCAAAATTTTAAATAGGGTCAAAGCCTTTTCCAACAACATCAGCAAAATTAGCCTTTTCCCATTGAATATCAGAGGCTAAATCTACATTGCTTTGTTCAGTCATCAGCACTCCACATCAACGGAACAGTACCACAACAACAACTTGAAAGAGAAAAGTTCCATGAAGCAGAAAAATGAGAGAAGAAGCTTCCAAGGATAAAGGAAAACTCCAGGAGAGGGAAAACAGGGAGCAGAGAAGANTGATTGATTTTCACTGATGAGATGATGTAAATGAGGCTGCAATCTATTGGAAATCACCTTGCTAATAATTTTGTACAGCACATTAGTAAGAATAATAGGCCTAAATTGGTCCCAAAAGAGCTTGGAGTTGTTTTTGGGAATTAAGGTAATGGTAGAGCATTTAAAATAGTTAGGCAAATCCATTCCTCTGAAAAAACTTTGTACTGCCTCAATAATATCCCCTTTAATGATCTTTCATGCTTTCTTATAGAAATCTGCTGAGAATCCATCTAGGCATGCTACTTTGGAGCTGTCAATGGAGATCAGGGCTGACCAAATTTCCAATTCCCCAGGGATAGAAGCCAAGTCCAAGTTTCTTGTGTAAGTCTGATCAAATAGGTCTTGCTGAATTAGAAGTCTGATGATTGGAGCTTCAGTTAATGGAGTTTGAAAATAGTGAATAACACTAGCTGCAATTATGTCTTCAGATTGAATCCAGTGCCCTGAGGGATCTTTAATCTTATGAATGGTGTTGAATGTCCTCCTATAGTTGATGCAAGCATGAAAGTACTTTGTGTTTCTGTCCCCTTCACAAAATTTGGTCTTAGCAGCATTGTGAGCATAGAATTCCACCTGCATACTAATTGCATTCATCAACTTTTCATTAGCCAGCATTAAATCCTTTTCATTATCAGGATTGTTTTCCAGCCTGGTCACCATATCATTCACTTCCTTTTCAGCCTCCTTTACTTTCAATTTAATATCCCCCACCACAGTCCAGTTCCAATTAGACAGCTGTTTGCCAATCTTCTTTTCCAGCATTCGTGGTTTAATCAGAGGATTGGAGTGGTGACAATCTCTCCACCCCAAAGATATTTGATTAAGAAAATCATGGTGCNTATCTCCCTCCATGTTAGAATAAGAAAATTTTACAAGATCCAAGATAAACTGGAGAAGATGTTGATTCAATAAAGAAATCAACAAACCTCCCAAAAAGATAATTAGCAATATAAAGGAGAAAAATAAAACTTGAAACATCATAAAAAAAGAACCCTGTAGCAGAAGGGAAGCTACAAAAGAAAAAGGGGAAAAAAACTTCAGTTGAAAATTACTATCTCCATGGATCTTGATTTGCAATCCAAAAATGTGGGACCTCTAGCATATCTCCCTGCAATAGAAAATGAAGGGCAGGGGGAGGGTTAGCAACAATTGATAAATCATTTAAGCTTAAACCTTGTTTGGCTAGCTAACTGGCAGGCTGGTTCCGTTCCCTATATATGAAAGTAAAATTGATATGGAACTGTGAAGTTAGATCTCTGATTTTTTGAATCCAATATGAACGATGTCATGGTGCTTCCTTCTAATGGTTCAATAGTTTAATCACTGCAATAGAATCCACTTCCATCCATAAATTGTACCAGCTAGTATTTTTCGCATAAGTAAGAGCCCAATAAACAACAATAAGTTCTGTTTCAATAACATCAGCAGCCATTATAGGAGTATAAAAATACAATAGGCATTTTCCAAGATGATTTTTGTAGACACCCCCCACTCCATCTCCAGTTTTAGTAAAGCTTTTATCTATATTTATCTTCACTGTGTGATGTTCAGGAGGTTTCCAATAAACTCTATAGATTTGAATAGGATCAGGCTTTTCAAAAGAGTAGGAGTTTGAGATATTAGGAAATCTCTTAAATGTGATCATCTTTTGTAAGTAAGAAAGACTGTTTCTTACTATCTTCTCAATGTTAGGTATGATATCTTCAAACTTGGCCTTGTTTCTTTCCATCCATATAAATCAAGTAAAAATTAGAGGTATAGAAGCATAATTCCTCTTGTACCAGGTCTACCAGCAAGTGCTTTGCCTGTCCCAAGTAAAGTGTTTACCTTCAATGTTCAGCTGGTGCCACACATGTTGAGCAAAGTTACATTTAAAAAAGAGGTGTGANATTCCTCTTGTACCAGGTCTACCAGCAAGTGCTTTGCCTGTCCCAAGTAAAGTGTTTACCTTCAATGTTCAGGTGTGTCAGCAGCTGGTTCCACACATGTTGAGCAAAGTTACATTCAAAAAAGAGGTGTGGCACTGCTTCCTCATCCTGCAGACAGAGCCAACATTTAGAGGGACCCCTCAAGCCTTTTAATTTGAGAATGTCATCAGTGTGAAGTAGATTTTGGAATACCCTCCAGTAGAAAAAAGACATATATATATATATATATTTATTTATTTATTTATTTATTTATATTTATAAAAGGAGACTAGGCTCCTATTTCATTGAATAAAAGAGATACAAAAAGAAAGGCAAAAACAAGGCACTTCCCAAAATTTAAAGAGGAAGGTCTCTAATGAAAGGTACATCAACAAGATCTCCTTTCAACAGTAATTCTAAAGGAGTGGTACAAGTATCTATGAAGGGACTCTGAGTGTGGAGGCCAGCCTTAGCAACCCAATTAGCAGGTTTGTTACCCTCCTATATGTATGAGAAAAAGACAGCTTAATCTCCTTGCTCAAGGTTTATATGTCAGTGATCCAATTAACCAGATACGAAGGGGTAGATATTCTCCCTTCAAGAATGTTGATTAAATTCATGGAGTCAGTTTCAACCATTAATTGGTTCTAGCTACAATTTTTGGCCATAAACACCGCTTAATAAATAGCTTGAGCTTCAGCTTCCAAAGGGTTCTCAGCCCTGGTAGTAGACTAAAAATATATTAGACATTCCCCACTAACATTTCTAAAAACCCCGCCAACCCCTGCATTAGGAGAAATGAAGCTTCCATCAGTGTTGACTTTGACCCAACCCTTAGGAGGGCAACCCCAATGAACATGAATAATTTGTAATATCCTAGAACAGTTGAGGGAGTTTGTGCATAGGATTTCATGAAGCTTCCTATGACAGTATAGTTTTTGTAAATAGCTATAGCAATTAATGGCAATGACATTGGCATCCACTTGGGCTTCATCATATTTCAGCTTATTTCTAGCCATCCAAACAAACCAAGCAATGATACAAGGGATGGGAGGGAGAGATTGAGCCTGCCAGTCTTCCCAGCATAGGTAAAAATCATGTCAGGTCAGTTGAACAGTATTTAGTTTCAGTTTAGGTAACAAGAGGTTCCAGACTTGTTGAACATTAGAGCATTTGAAGAACAAATGGTGGAGGGATTCCTCTTCATTTTTACAGAGGCAACATCTTGAAGGGCCTCTCAAGCCCTTTTGTTTTAAAATATCATCAGTGGGAATGAAACCATAAAATAATCTCCAAGCGAAGAAGGCCATGGAACGAAAAAGGAGCTTGTTTCGAACATATTTACCCCAGGAAACCTTCTGTTGAGGAAAGCAAAAATTAGCAATGGAAGCAGAAAAAGTCTGGGAAATCTTCCTCTTCACAATTAGTTTGTCTTTCTTGGATCTGTCAATAGGTTTCTTCAGGACAATGTTGAGTAATCTATCATCAAGGATGTTATGAAGAGCTTGCTAGTTCCATTCACTATCGGACCAAAGGTCAGCCACATGTGTTGTAGGGTTGAATTGAGATCCAGCTAATGGAGGGATAATGCCTTCTCCAGTCCTATTATCCAGCCACACATTGAGCTTCCTTCCACTATTTCCAAATGAATAGTTGTTCAGCATTAGTTCTCATCTTCAACATGTTCTTCCAAGTTCTTGAATCCCCTAATCTATTAGTCACAAGAGAAGGATGCAGATCTTTGTAGTACTTTTCTTTCAAATATTTAGCCCAAATGGAATTCTATTCTCTAAACATAACACAGAGTTTGCAAAAGTTGGTTTGGGAAATCAATTGGAAGCTTTTAAACCCCAGACCTCCTGCTTTAGCACTGCCACAAACTTTTTGCCATCTCACCCAATGCACCTGCTTTCTCTAGCCTGCCCAAAGGAATCTGTTGAAAGTTCCTTCAAGAGTAGTTTGGAAGAATTTCATCATAACAGAAACCTTTTATATATAAGAGGGTAGGGCAGCCAAAATACTTTTTAGGAGGGTAATTCTTCCCCCATTAGAGAGGAAAGTGTTAGACCAGCTGTTGAGTTTGTCTTAGACTTTAAGTATAATTTCATCAAATTGGACTTTCCTTATCCTCCATTTGAGCAATAAAGTCCCCAAGTATTTTAGAGGAAGAGAACTAGAGCAGAAGACAGTAAGATTTGAGATCCAATGCTTAATTTTTGGTTTCACCCTTTTGCTGAACACTGCTTGGCATTTCTATTAATGAAATTTCATTCTAGAGAAATCTTGAAAATTCTTCAAACATTGGAAAAGCAATTTAACTACATGTTTAGTAGCTTTGGCAAATATAATAACATCATCAGCAAACGCTAAATGGTTAACAACAATGTTAGATCGATGGTTATATAGTGAGTGAGGAGGTTTGGCCAATAATTGATTCAACAATCTAGAGAAGTAATCAAATGCAATTATGAAGATAGTGGGGGATAAGGGGTCACCTTGCTTGATGCCTCTGGAAGCTGTGAAGAAGCCATGAGACTTCCCATTAATGAAAATAGAATGATTATTATTATGAAGCCACCTAAGGATCAAGGAAATAAGGGGTTGAGAGAATCCCCTTGCAGATAGCACCTCCTCAATGAATTCCCAATGTATGGTATCATAAGTATTTTGGATATCAAGTTTGAAAATAAGATTCCCTTCTCTAGATTGTTTGTCCAAATCCAGGACTAATTCTTGAGCCAAGAGAACATTCTCCACTATACTTCTCCCTTGAACAAAAGCTGATTGATTTTCACTGATGAGATGATGTAAATGAGGCTACAATCTATTGGAAATCACCTTGCTAATAATTTTGGACAGCACATTAGTAAGAATAATAGGCCTAAACTGATCCCAAAAGAGCTTGGAGTTGTTTTTGGGAATTAAGGTAATGGTAGAGCATTTAAAATAGTTAGGCAAATCCATTCCTCTGAAAAAGCTTTGTACTGCCTCAATAATATCCCCTTTAATGATCTTCCATGCTTTCTTATAGAAATCTGCTGAGAATCCATCTGGGCATGCTACTTTGGAGCTGTCAATGGAGATCAGGGCTGACCAAATTTCCAATTCCCTAGGGATAGAAGCCCAGTCCAAGTTTCTTGTGTAACTCTGATCAAATAGGTCTTGCTGAATTAGAAGTCTGATGACTGGAGGTTGAGTTAATGGAGTTTAAAAATAGTGAATAGCACTAGCTGCAATTATGTCTTCAGATTGAATCCAGTGCCCTGAGGGATCTCTAATCTTATGAATGGTGTTGCATGTCCTCCTATAGTTGATGCAAGCATGAAAGTACTTTGTGTTTCTGTCCCCTTCACAAAATTTGGTCTTAGCAGCATTGTGAGCATAGAATTCCATCTGCATACTAACTGCATTCATCAGCTTTTCATTAGCCATCATTAAATCCTTTTCATTATCAGGATTGTTTTCTAGCCTGGTCTCCAGATCATTCACTTCCTTTTCAGCCTCCTTTACTTTCAATTTAATATCCCCTACCACAATCCAGTTCCAATTAGACAGTTGTTTGCCAATCTTCTTTTGCAGCATACGTGGTTTAATCAGAGGATTGGAGTGGTGACAATCTCTCCACCCCAAAGAGATTTGATTAAGAAAATCATGGTGTGAAGACCACATGTTGAGATACCTAAAGCTAGATTTGTGCTTGATTGGAGATGCAGAAATAGTGATAAGTAAGGGCCTATGATCAGATCCTATCATGCTAAGATGTTGGACAGAAGTATGTAAAAATTCATTCAACCAAAGAGAGTTAACAAGGATTCAATCCAATCTTTCACATAAAGGTCCTCTCCTCCAAGTAAACTTGGGTCCAGTGAAGCCAAGATCAAATAAGCCAACCAAGCTAATATTATCATTAAAGTAGTTCATAGATTTGGTATCAGGTGGGTTGCAACCTAGCTTTTTAGTAGGGGCAGAAATGGAATTGAACTCCCCAGCCACCAACCATAAGNGAAGCCAAGATCAAATAAGCCAGCCAAGCTAATATTATCATTAAAGCAGTTCATAGATTTGGTATCAGGTGGGTTGCCACCTAATTTTTCAGTAGGGGCAAAAATGGAATTGAAATCCCCACCCACCAGCCATAAGGAATTGCAGGATCTGCTGATAACATGAATGCTCTCCCACAACTCCAATTTGGCCCTTGAGCAGCTTCCAACATAAACAAATGTAGCCAGTCCTTCCTGACCCCCAAAGATAAACTTGATGTGAAGGAATTGTGGATGATCCCAAAAAATTTGGCACATAACTTTCTGTCTATGGAGTAACCAAATTTTATTATTCAGATTAGCAAAATGAGAGAAGTTATATAATTTTTTAATGATTTTCTGGGGCTTTTTGGAAAGCATAGGCTCCAAAATAGCCACAAACCAAAACTTATACATCCTATTCAAAGCAATAAGTCTGTTAAGGGATTTAGGATGTGCCAATCCCCTAGCATTCCAACACAAAAGGTTCATCACCCAAAGGAGATGGACTTACCCTTCCTTCAAGAACTCGACATGGCCTCCTTGGTTTCAATATAAATATTTATGTCTCTGAGTGAGTATGTTCCTCCCTTCACACTGTTTAATTCTTGGTTACCCTTTTTCTTTTTTCTTATTTTTTGGGTTTGTCATTCATCAACCAAAGTATTCTATAAAACTTCAACTAAAGTGGAGTCCACTTAATAATCCTTATGAACAACCTCACCAACATCCAGATGAGAACTCTGGGGCTTAAAAATAAAAGGTTCCTGGGAAGCAACTACACTAGCTGTGATCTGTACAGCTAATGGTTCTAGATGGCTTTTTGAGGGGCCAACTTCATCCTTGGATAAATTATCAGTCAATTCATTCAGAAGATGGTTAGGACTAGCATTGGCTATATTTTTGTCTGCATTTTTAGTCTCAATATCCAAAGTAGTATTGGTGTTCTGGTAAATTTCTTCAAGACCTTTGGCATTATATCCAGAATTGATATGATCAGAGCTCTCAACAGTAATTGCCCTTTCCCTCACATGCTCTACCAAAGGTTCTACAGGCAGATCAGCATCTTTTGAGACCCCATGATTAGTGTTCCTGAGATGAGGATTCATTTTAAAACACTTGTTATCTGTGTGTCCAAACATACAGTAGTGGAAGCAATAGTAAGGCTTTTGTCCAGCAAGGATTTTTTTCCAATACGCATTATGTTCAGTACCCAACCATATTTCATCAATTGCTGGGAGAGTTAGGTCCCTTTCAACTAGGATTCTAGCTACTGATGGTCTAGATAAATTGAAAGTTGGAACATCCAATTTTAGGGATTTACCCAAAGCCTGTCCAATGTTAAACAACACTTTATGGTTGAAAAAATAAAGCTTTAATCCTGGAAGTTTGAACCACATAGGAACTATTGGAAGTTCCTTGCTAGGATCAAATTCAGTAGACCACTTTAAAATCTTCATAGTGTTGCCCTCAATCTATAAAATCTACTTAGAGAAGATTCTGGCATAATTTTCTTCTCTTGTCAAGTGGATTAAAATGTGTCTACCATCAATGAGGACAACTCTCCAAGCTACTTTAAGTTTATTGCCATCAAAGAACTTCCTTATAGCTTCCATTTTAAGATGACCTAACTGAAAATTTCCTATAAGAGTAAATTTGCAATTCTCAGTCAGGCTTTGGATATCCTTCTCATTATAAAAGATGGCCATTTTTCCACTCTTCCTGCTTAGAGGTTTAATGATTGGGTTAGCCACCTCATGGTAGCTTTGAGGAAAGACCAAGTCATCAAAATTTTTAATAGCGTCAAAGCCTTTTCCAACAACATCAGCAAAAGTAGCCTTTGCCCATTGAATATTAGCGGCCAAATCAACATTGCTTTGTTCAGCCATCAGAACTCCACATCAATGGAACAGTACCACGATAACAACTTGAAAGAGAAAAGTTCCAGGAAACATAAAAACCAGAGAAGAAGCTTGCAAGGATAAAGGAAAACTCAAGGAGAGGGAAAACAAGGAGCAGAGAAGGGATGGAGATCCCCACCAACCTTAGACAGTCCATGGAAACCCTAGCAGAGCTACCACCAAGCCAGTCGCCACCTCCATCTTTTTCATGCTTGATCTTTTAAAAAATTTAAGTTTGGGGGGGGGGGAAGAAAAATTTCTTTTTAAGGAAAGAAACTTAATTTTTTTTTCCTTAAGTAGCTATATTTAAAAAAAAATTTTAACATGACCTTTGGTAGTAGAGCCTAACTTTAGATAATTATATTTGGGTTTGTAAATGTACAGTGAGCATAAGTAAAAATTTTCAATGATAAAGGTTAATTCTAGAGATTAAAGTAATTGGTATGAAAAAAATAAGATTATGGTATTTCTAGTTCAAGTAAAGGAATTTTTATTTTTGAAGTATTGAGAATCTTAGAGTTTCATATATAAAAAAAAATGAAACTTTATAAAAAATCTTCAAAGCTAATATGAATTTACAAAGTAAAGGAATGTGAAAGGTTTTTAACTTTAAGAAGAGGATAGTGAAGTTCAAAATTATTAAAGGCTATCCAGATATAGAAATCCTCACATAAAAAAAGAGAAAAGAAAAGAAAAGAAAAGAAAAATATGTGAGGAGAAGCTTAAGGAGATGCCTAATCAAAAATTGGCTTCACTTGAATCAACTTAAGGAAGAAGGCTTAACTGCATTCTCTAAACTTGTATTGATGTATTAGCATATTCACTAGTACAGCTTTCATGAAGTTCTTTTTCATATGGATCATCTAAATGAATTTAATATGACAATTTGCAAGTTTCCTTCAAAAGAATAGAAAATCAAAAATATTAGACTTGACTACTAGATATTCTTATACTTTTACTATTAGTTTGAGTTATTTTAAATTTTTCTTAAGTTATGCTATGATATTTAGTAGATCAAATAATGGAAATCTAGCAGTTAAACTTTTTACCATAAGTCATATTTTTATATAGTAAAGGAGTCACTTGAGGACAAGTAACATTTAAGTTTGGGGGATTTTGATGCACCAAAAATATATGCATATTTAGACAAATATTTTATACTTATTTTTGGTGATATTATGATTTAAAGGAAGGTAATTTTCATGTTTTATTGCAGGTTGATGATTTTTAGCACTTCGAGTAAAAAGGAAGCAAAAAAGAATGTAATTTAGAGTCAAAATAGCATTTTGGAGAGATATACTCAGCACTGACGGCGCCAGCATGGATGCCGACAGTGCCATTTAACAAAGACCACAAAATAAACTCGGGCCACTAGAACTGACGGCTCCATCGTGGGAACTGACAGTGCTAAAGTCGGTGCAGGGAAAAAATCTAGAAGATTCGATGAATTTGGACGCTTTTTGAAGAGTTATTTGATACACCTCTTAGAAAATCGCCATTACGCTCTATTTAGAGTGGAAATTGATCAGAAAAAGGAGTCCTCTAGTGCGTCATTGAGTTTTCTTTAATGTTCCATTGTGTGTATTGTGTAGTGTGGTGAGTATAAGTGTGATTTCTCCTAAGAGTTGTTGGAGAGGGAGAGAAGTGAGAGATTTCTTCTTCCTTACATCTTTGAAGAGAGAATCAAGACTCTTGTAAAGAGAGAAAGAGTTCAAGAGGAACTACAAGAGATTTTCTTTGAGAAAGAGTTCAAAATAAGTGGTGTTTGTTTATTTTTGTTGTATAAACTTTCTTTTATTTATGAAATTCATATTTTGTCATATCTTTCTCATGAGGTCAGAATAATTTTCTTTGTCTTCTCCCTACTCTGGGATATGGTGAAATGAAGAGATAATTTGGATGTGCCAATTTTCAAATATAAAATAAATTGTGATGATTTTTTCACTCCATTCATAATTTACTTTTTGATTTGGCTAATTGAAATGTTAACATCTATTGTAAAACATACTATCCTAGAAATGGAGTATGAGTTTCACAACAAAGTGAGAATCATATTCGATTCCATGAAGGAGTGTTTTGCTTATGGAATTGGGTGCAAATAAATAGGTAACTATATATTACTGGGTGAAGAATTGGAGATTTTAGGGTGACAAGCTAAAATCCTCATCTTGTTCTTTATGTTTAAGAACTAAAGTGAGAGTTAGCCTTCAGGGGAAGCGAAGTGGGAGTTCTGGAGTGAGAGCCAGTAGCCTCCCAACCTAACCACGGATTTAAAGACTAAACCTAAGATTAGCTAACGATTCTCTATAACACGTGAATGAGGGTAGAGAATTAAAATTACTCCTATTTTGAACAAGACAAATTAAAATCATTTATCTCTCTAATTTAACCAAAAAATCTTTGTAGTGGGAAAGATGCTTTCTCATATTTGATAACTTCATCACAAAAATATAGTTTGGTAGTTACTGCTTAGTTTTGCTTTATCGTTTCACTTGTAGTTGGTAATTTAATTATGTTAGCATCTTAAACATTTAAAATCTTGTGTACTAGATTTTCTTTGTCATTGTGAATTTCTTGATTTAAATTTCCACTACAAATTTTCACCTTCATCATAGGATCGATATTTGGGGCTTAATCAGAAAGTCATGTATTACTTGATAATGATACGTATACTTGCATAGATCCTAACATAAATTGCTTCAATTTATTATTCATAAATGACCAATCAAGTTTATGGCATTACTGCAAAGTGGAGTCAACTTTATTAATTTAACACATCAATAATTTCAGGATCAACGATCTACTATTATTTCTTCACAATAAGCTGGTAGAGGTTCTTTCAACCCATACACCCGAGATCGAGACTGGGGGCGTGGACGAGGAAGAACCAACATGACTGTATAACAAACTAGGCCAACCATCAAGATCAACATGGAAGAAAGTATTGATGAAGAAAGCTCCAAGGAAGAAATGATGATGATAAAATAGAAGAAACCTCACTATGAAATTTCCTTAGAAGATGTGGAGAAGAGTGATTATGAGTCGATGTATGACCGGATCAACCACTATGTGAATGTCATGATCCGTACCCCAATCTACCCTCAAAAGGTTGAGAGTTTAGAGGTCAAGGAATTCTGTAGTGTTGGTTTGAAACTGATCAAGTTTTAAAGTGCTTCCCCTTCTACTAGTTTTGAAAACCATGTAAATTTTGAAAAGGATTTTTAATGAATTAATGGAATTACCTTTTTGTTAATTTTCTCCTTATGTACAAAACATAATTCAACAGGGATATGTGCCAAAATAAATGTCAAACGATAAACTACAACTTTTTAAAAATTTGTGGAATGTTAAAAGTCAAACTCCTAACTCGAAAGAAGGTCTCAGATTTAGTACTGTAGGACCAGTCGGTGACTCAGAATTTAGCATGATTATTACTAAAGGATTCGAAGAGGATTGCCTCAATGTAGATGATGACTCTCAAGCTCGGTTAATAGATGATGCCCCCAGAATTTGAAAAAAAAATTAATTCAATAATGGATAAATTGAAAGAAATTAACCTTGGGACTGAGGAGCAGTCCCGCCCTACCTTTATAAGTTCTCTACTCAATGTGGAAGAATCCACAGAACAAATAAAGTTATTGTCAGAATTTAAAGATTGTTTTGCTTGTAGCTATGATGAAATGTCAGGGTTGTCAGCAGAAGTTCTAGTTCATAAGCTTGGGATAGACAAAGATATGATCCCAATGAAATAAGCTCCCAGAAGAATGCGCCTCGAGATAGAGCAACAAGTCATTGCTGAGGTAAAGAAGTTAATAGACACTAACTTTGTAAGATAAGAGTAATACCCCACATGGTTAGCCAACATTGTACCAGTTAAGAAGAAAAATGGATAAATCCATGTTTGTGTCGACTTTAGGGATTTAAACAAAGCATGCCAAAAGATGAATTTCCACTACCGATACCAAAATTAATGGTGGACATCGCATTGAAACATTAGATTTTCTCTTTCATGGATGGATCTTCAGGTTATAACAAAATTAAGATGGCTCCAGAGGATGCAATACTTACAACTTTCAAGACACCGGCTGGGATCTTTTGCTACACAGTGATGTCATTCATGTTAAAGAATGTTGAATCAAGTTATCAATGAGCTATGATGAAGAACTTTGCTGAAATCATTGACAATTAAGTGGAATTCTACGTGAATGACTTGGTCATCAAAAGCAAACAGAAAATATATCATTTATACAATTTGAGGATCGTGTTCGAACGATGAAAATAATATAATCTAAAGATGAGTCCCTTAAAGGAATTAATCTAAATAAAATAGATAATTTATAAGATTTGAAGTGTCACATACGAAAAATTTCAAGGATTCCTTGTTCGTCATTTAGGAATTGAGATCGACCCAGATAAGATTAAAGTTATCTTAGAAATGCCTCCTCCCAAAACCTTGAAATAACAACGTTCCTTCCAAGAAAAGTTGGCATACCTGAGACGCTTTATTTCTAATCTCTGAGGTAGGTGTCAGCCCTTCTCGACATTAATTAAACAGGTGTCGACGCTATTTTGGGGATTGGAGGGGAGTTGCCAGTAAGAAGCTGTCGGTCATCGGAATCGAAATCCCGTCGCCCGCCTCGTAAGGATATGAAATCAAACTGACCCCATATTTTTCATAGTTTAAAATGAAAGAGCATTGTACCTCAAATGAAATCAAACTGACCCCATATTTTTCATAGTTTAAAATAAAAGAGCACTGTACCTCAAATCTTGTATCTATCCCAGAGGATAAACACAAAACTTGAGGATGAGACTCGATCAAATAAATTAAGGAAAGTATGACGTCCGTTTGGTCTGCGAAACCTTTGTATTTGCCAACAAGTTCCCCTATTTAATATGAAGGATTAAATAGGGTTTATATTAAGCTGGGTTTGGACATGCTTCTTATAAGGGCAAGCCTCTATAATTAATTACATCTTAAATTACCAAAGCCACCTAAGAAGACTCTCGATAAAAATCAAGAAAAATTTTCTTAGAGGAATTTCAAAGGGTAGGACTCTTCAACGAAATCGGACTTAGAGGTGTGAAAGGGGACTGGTTCAAAATTGGAACATTTTTATTGTAGAATCCAAAAGAAGAAGAACTAGGGGATGTCATGGATCCAGAGGAGAGCCTCGGTGACTTCCCAAGCTATCCTAATATTTGGCTTCAGTTTTGAGGAGAAATATTTAGGTGTTTCATCCTGTCAATTTTATTAGTTAGCACTTATATTTGTGTGAAATGGTCACACAAATAGCCTGGAAGATGTGAGGATTTAGGTCGTGACAAACGACAACCTCGGAATCCTAAGACGAGTTAAGACTTATATTGTATAGCAGGGCTATGCAAATTCCTAAAGATAAGGTGAGGATTTACGTTGCATAAGCAAGCAACCTCAAAATCCTATGCCTTTGTTGTTTAATTCTAAGGAAGGAAGATTGCTTTAGTGGAAGACAGGTTTTGCTGTTGAAGATGGTCGTGCTGCCCACCAAGCTAGCTCCAAGCTCTTGCCTGAAGAAAGGTTTTGCTGTTGAAGATGGCCGTGCTGCCCACCATGCTAGCTCCAAGCTCCTCGCGGAAGATAGGTTTTGCTGTTGAAGATGGCCGTGCTGCCCACCATGCTAGCTCCAAGCTCCTTACCATGACAAGTTTTAGTTTCTAGTGTGTCAAGTTATAATATCAAATCAGGTGGCCTTATGGTTGAAGTTCTTTAAATTTTAAGAGGGCATATTAAAGTTAATTAGAGCGACACCGGTTAGGATCCTACGGTTTTCTCTAAATTTTATGAGGGCATATTAAAGTTGATTAGAGCGACACCGGTTAGGATCCTACGGTACCTTAAATTTTATGAGGGCATATTAAAGTTGATTAGAGCGACACCGGTTAGGATCCTACGGTTCCCACGTTCCGGGTTCCGACATCACTATTTTCTATTGGATTCACTTAGTCCAAATGAACTTACTAAACCCAACTTAATAAGTTCCATAATTTCATTTAAATCGTGGGAAGCCTCGTTAGCAACCGTAGGTTACCTCCTCCGAGAGATTCTTGATCATCTGATAGAGTCATCTTAATTTAGTTGAAGTTGTAGTGTTATGTGATGTTTGTGATTAGATTTTAAGTTGTTTTATATTTTGAATGTTGTGGGGGTGAATTTTATCTTGGTTGATTTTAGTTTTGGTTTTGGTTATGGTTTTGATTAACATGCAAGTTTATGTTTTTTTCATACATGTAGGTAAATGCAAGTATAAAAAGAAACAACGTAAGCATAAAGCATGAAAGGAAAATGCATAAGAAAGAGGGTACTATAAACTGTAAAAGCGCACCTGGCGAGTCTTCTCGTTCCACCACCTGAAACTTAAACGCATGTGAGGGCATTTATGAAGAGCAGGAAAAGTAAAGTTCTGGTGGTTTTCCTAACTCCATATTGTATTTTGGTGAGTCCTTAAAAGTTTA
Organism: Phalaenopsis hybrid cultivar; assembly: GCA_002079205.1. NCBI lineage: Eukaryota > Viridiplantae > Streptophyta > Magnoliopsida > Asparagales > Orchidaceae > Phalaenopsis > Phalaenopsis hybrid cultivar. The sequence continues at coordinate 224,307 of JXCR01140214.1, read as the reverse complement.
ATTAAGGATGATTTCGTTGAGCAAAGTATATTAAGTTTAATAGATCTGAGGTATCCAACAAGTTAGGATGAGGAAGCAGGTCCATGCCTCCCTCTCACCAACTGGTAAAAAGCCTCGAGTCCATATAAACTTATTATGTTGTTTAATGGTTCATCCTGTAAATACCCTTATTACTCAAGGAACCCTGATTTCTAAATTATCCTTAAGAATAGGGTAATTGTCACTTATCATTTAAGTTGAAAATTATGTGGGTGAAGACCCTTAAAGAGTCAAGTCAATGTAATTTGAACCCTTAGCCAAATTTTTAATCCTAATTGGGCTTAGTGGTATTTCAAGGATGTTTGGTTTAATTATGTTAGTTTCTCTAATCCTTATTTAATCAATTTTTTATGTAGCTTAAGTCACCACTAAGCCCTTAAGACTTAGGTGAGTGTCTTAATTTGTTTTGAAAAGGGTTAAGCTTTAAGTGGTCATGATTCATGATTTGGGTTCTATTTGAAAACCAAAATAGAGGTATTAAATTGATTAATTATTGGCTTCGAAGTCATACCCCTAAGTCCAGGATTATTTAATTTTAATGAACTTCCAAATTTTAATAATTTACAATTATTAATCCAATCAAGAAAGTGAGATTGGTTTCTACCAATTAACCCCTTTGTGTTTCAAACATCAAATAAATTGATTAAAATTAAAGGTTACCCATTTTCCCTCGCCTAACATGTTTAATTAAGGCAAGGTTTCCAAAATTACACATTTGCCCCTAAGGCTCTAACACTTCATAATTAATTAAGGCAAAATTTCTAAAATTACACATTTGCCCCTAAGGCTCTAACACTTCATAATTTGTCAAATTCAATTCCAATGCAAAATTACACATTTGCCCCTAAGGCTCTAACACCTCATAATTTGTCAAATTCAATTCAAATAACTTTGAAATTTTTATCCTACCTCATTCCTAGGTCAATTAAGACATCAATGGAGAGAATGTGATTTTTCAAAATTTAATTTAATTTATGTAATTATTTTCATGCAAAAATATGATTTTTCAAAGAAAATTCCTAACTTGACCAAGGTAAATTCTAATCCCTTAAAATTATTATTGGAGGTAGATCTAGACTAGACAAGCCTTTGTATAAAATTTCATAATTTTTTGAATTCTCTGTGATTTATTAGAATTATTTTAAGTTCTGGTCTATTTAATAAAAATAAAATATTTTAGGTGGTGAAAGTTAAGTTTTCTATTTTTGAAAAATCTATCTAAAGTTAGAGAACTAAGAGGAGCAAATTTTATATTTTTTTGATTTTCTTCTTATTTTATTGGAATTATGAAAACTCATTTTTAGCTTTTTAAAAAAAATATATTGAAATTAAATATCTTTATTTAGAAAATCAGGAAAAATATTCTAATTGTTCCTAAGTGATTGGGAAAATAAATATCTTTATTTAGAAAATCAGGAAAAATATTTTAATTGTTCCTAAGTGATTAGGAAACAATTTAGAACATTTCCATGAGAAATTCTCTTTATTTAGAAAATCAGGAAAAATATTCTAATTGTTCCTAAGTGATTAGAAAGCAATTTACAACATTTCCATGAGTTTTATTATTTTTGTGATTTTTATGGATTTTTAATTATTCAAATATTTAAAATAGGCTAAAAATCAAGTTTTTATTTTAAATATAATTTTAGTTTTAGAAAATATCCCTGATCACAGAGAACTCAAAAAACTAAGTTTCATAATTTTTTTAGTTATATTTTGATTTTTAAAAATCATTTAAATGCCNTTTATGGATTTTTAATTATTCAAATATTTAAAATAGGCTAAAAATCAAGTTTTTATTTTAAATATAATTTTAGTTTTAGAAAATATCCCTGATCACAGAGAACTCAAAAAACTAAGTTTCATAATTTTTTTAGTTATATTTTGATTTTTAAAAATCATTTAAATGCCTGGTATTTATCTTTAAAAATCAATTTAAGTTGTCAAATGAACTCAAAATATTTTGAAATTCTTATGATGAGTTCTCTGGATCATAAACTATAGTGGAGATCAAAAATTAAATCATTTAAATGTTTGTATTTTCCAAATCTAATTATCTTAGTGATTTAGTGTTTGTAAACTCAGTGCATTTTAAATGACTTGACCCATGAAATTATTTCCAAAGGTTTCTCTAGTCATGGTGGAACTTCCAAAATTTTCTTAAGATTTTCTAATCAATATGCAAATTTCCATGATTATTTTAAAGAAATAATGTGGAATAACTTGAAAAATATAGATCTATGTGTAGGAATCTCCTCTGACTTTGGAAAAATCAGAGAATGTCTCCCTTGACAGAGGTTGCAACATGTCAAAGTTTCAAGCCAAGATGATATATCAATATGCATGAAGAATCAAATGATTCAAAATAATGTTTAATTAATTAAAAATAAAATATGCATAACATGGTCTTGAAATTTGTTTCATATTGTTCTCCTTTGTTCACTGAGCAAGAGGGTATTTTTATTTTATTTTTGTGACTTTTCTACACAAATTTATGGATTTTCTAAGTTAAGGATATTTAAATAAATAAGAAAAGCCCTATTTATCTATTTAAACTGCGTGTGCCACCTCATCCTACGACAGCTCCGAAGGCATGCATGGCGTGCTCTGGTTGGACGCCATCATCCATGTAGCTTGCTGACTCGGCCGGCGGTTTATGTTCCAAAGCGCTGTCTGGCTCGATCTTGGCCATCCATGTGATATACGCGCGATCGAACGGCTCCCCGTCATCATCCCTGAAAGAATGATCCCGTGACCATCCACACAAAAACCCTAAGATCTGAGCCTAGACTCAACCAATGCACTTCGGATTTGATCCTATGGACTTCTCTAAGTGAGACGAACACATTCATACGGTTAATGTACCACAAAATCAAGCCTAACTATATGGAGAATCAAAATAAGCTTGGGAGGAGGAGAAGTTTTATACCTTTGCTCTGAGAAAGGAGGCTAAAATCAAAGATGCTCGGCAGGTTTGTTGGGGTCCAAGTAGGCTAGGGATTGAGTCACTAGTCTTAGTGTAAGGCCTAGGTATGAATTCAACCAAGCTCGATTTCAGGTGTTGGTCTAGAGAAATGGTGGACGTAATTTCAAAGGGTAATTTGATGGGGCTTTATCTTCTCTTGCTGTTGTGAAGGTGTGGGCACAAGCAATTGAGGTTTGGTGGAGTGTGGAGGTGTTTTGGGTTCTTTCCTGGTTTTTGGCAAGGTTTCAAGCTAAAAATTGAGCTCCGGTAATGGGAATGGGTGAGCGAAAATGGTCAGAATGCACTGAGGGGATCTTAGGGAAGCCCTGTGTGAAGTTTGGAGAGGCCTCTCTAGGAAAATTTCAGCACCCACGTAGTTTTTATAAAAATGGTCATGGGGTGGCTCTCAGGGCATAAGTTTGGGTGCATTGTGGTGCATAGGTGGAGGGTAGAGGAGCTCTTCAATTTGATTTGGATGACCTGGCCTCTAGGTTTGATTTGGGTGAGGTGCCATGGGCGTGGCTCTTGGTTTTAGGCTTTTTTGGCCACTAGGCTGACCGGTTGGCCAGGGGGAGGTGGTCAGGAGCTTAGGGAACCCAAAGGAATCCATCACAACAATTTAATGCAAATGTGTTTTGATTTAGCAAAGATATCTTAAGCATGTGAATTTTTGGAAATAAGATCCCTTAATTTGGGGCACCTTTGGTCCATGGCTAGATTTAGGTGGTTTCATGGTGTTTAGAGTGGTCGCTAAGTCCAACTAATGGCTATGGTGGAGTTAATTTGGTGGCTTTAAGGTGGTTAGGTCACATTTAGTGCATGAGTCCAAGTAGGTGCAAATGACAAAAACTTGGATTTGGGTTAGGTTATCCATGTCAATTGGCCCAAATAAATTATTTCATTTGGTGTAGATGATCCTAAGTAACAACTTTGGTGAAGTATGGAAGCAGTTTTACTTCAATTGAAGGGTCAATTTGAGGGAATTTTGAACTTTAATCAGTTTGGTCATGTTGGGCTAGGCTTGGGTCTAGCTTGGGTTAGCCTTGGGCTAAGTCCAAATTGATTGTTGTAAATGATCAATAGGGACCTCATGAAGATTTTTAAACATGAATTGGATGCCAATTTGGAGGTTAAGGCAATCAATTTGGTGAAATTTGGGGACTTAGCCAATTTGGGGCTAAGTTTGGGAATTTTGGATTTAGGCTAAAATCAAATAGATTTGAGACTTCACCAAGGCAAATTGATGGTTGATTTTGGTGTATAGGAATGTTATAAAGATTTTTAAACATTAATTGAGGCCCATTGACTAGACTGTGGTTTCAATTTAGTGAGATTAGGTCATATGGTCAAAATTGGGGTTTTGACCCAAATCAAAATTGGGCTCAAATCATTGACCAATTGAGCTTGGATTTGGTTTAGTTTGGTCATATCAAAAGTACATTTGAGTTTAGAGTTGGAATTAGGGTTAATTGAGATCAAATTTATGGACATTTGAGTTGGATTTAGGAAAATTTGGGTCTTTAAAGGATAATTTGGAGATTTTTGTTAAAGATGGTCAAATTGGCCAAATTGGGTAATGTGGTAGTTGAGAAAAATAAAATTGGGAATATTTGAATTTATTGGGATTTTTTGGGAATTTTTGGAATTTTTGGGACTTTGAGCTATAGAGGGGTATTTTGGTAATTTGGGGGTGTTTTAGGGGTAAAAGGCCAAGATGGGTATTTTGGTAGAGTTGAGGTACCAATCATCACCAAGAATCCATGAACCAATGGAAACCCCATTTTGGGTCCTCTACATAGTGGTCTTAGCTAAACCATAACCCTAGGGCTAGTAGGTTTAGGGGACCATCTACACAATTATCCCAAAAGATCAAGGAATCTAGGCTAGAAATTTGAGTTTAGGGTAGTGAGTGAGTGTGGGTGTATATGAGTGTAGTGAGTGTAGTGAATGCCTTAGCTCCAGACCATCACCCAGGGTTAACCTTGAGGTCCAACTGTCCTAAGGGCAGCCAGCCTGAGTTTCGCCCCATAGTGACCCCACCTACTAAATGCTAGAGGTTGAGACCAACATGTGGAACTTCAAGTTAAGTAAAGAAGAGGGTAGAATTTTAATAGTGAGGGCTCAGTGTCTATTTTTCTAGGAATAGTTAATAAGAAAATCTTATGGCTAGAACTTAGGCTACTAAAAGGGAAAAACTAAACCTTAACCAAAAGTGAGGTCAACAAATGGATCCCCAATAGGTGTGGTGTGCTGGGCAAGCACACCGCGCGTATTGGTGTTGACTGACGAGATCAACAAAATCCAATACAAACTTATAAGTCAAAATACCCAAAATTATGTGTAGAGTTGTGTGTGTGATTTGTTTCCGCTAGGGAATTAGCAGGTGTGTGTTTGATCAAGTCAAGAAGTAGGGACTCTCGCTGGGGATTGAAGAGTGGTATGAAATTTCAAAGATTTCCAAATGATGAGAGTCAGTATGTAAGTGCTGACCCAGAGCTCAGAATTGAAGTTCATATATCAATTCAAAAAGAGAGAGAGAGAGTCGGAATGTAAGGACCGACCTTGAATGTAATGAATCAGAAATGCAGGATTGATTCAGATATGAGAATTGAAATGTAGGTCAATTCTCAAAAGAGGGTGTCGGAATGTAAGGACCGACCCTAGAAGAATCAGAATTTAGGACTGATTCGGAAGTGAGAATTGAAATGTAGGTCAATTCTCAAAATATAGAAATGTAGGTCAATTCTCAAAAGAGAGTGTCGGAATATAAAGCCCGACCTCAAAATGTAAAGAATCAGAAATGTAGGACTGATTCAGAAGTGAGAATTGAAATGTAGGTCAATTCTCAAAAGAGGGCGTCGGAATGTAAGGACCGACCTCGAATGTATTTAATCAGAAAGGTAGGACTGATTCGGAAGTGAGAATTGAAATGTAGGTCAATTCTCAAAAGAGAGTGTCTGAATGTAAGGATGGACCTTAATGGTAATGAATCAGAAATGTGGGACTGATTCATATGTCGGAATGTAAGGACCGACCTCAAATGTAATGAATCAGAAATGTAGGACTGATTCGAAAAGGAGAATTGAAATGTAGGTCAATTCTCAAAAGAAAGTGTCGGAATGTAAAGACCGACCTCAGAAATTGAAATGTAGGTCAATTCTCAAAAGAAGGTGTCAGAATGTAAGGACCGACCTCAAATGTAGAGAATCAATGTAGGTCAATTCTCAAAAGAGGGTGTCGGAATGTAAGGACCGACCTCGAATGTAATGAAATAAAAATGTGGGACTGATTCAAAAGTGAGAATTGAAATGTAGGTCAATTCTAAAAAGAAGGTGTGGGAATGTAAGGACCGACCTCGAATGTAATGAATCAAAAATGTGGGACTGATTCAGAAGTGAGAATTGAAATGTAGGTCAATTCTCAAAAGAGAGCAGGATTTGAAATGTAGGTCAATTCTCAAAAAATGGTGTCGGAATGTAAGGACCGACCTCAAATGTAATCAATCAAAAATGTAGGACTGATTTAGAAGTGAGAATTGAAATGTAGGTTAATTCTCAAAAGAGCGTCGGAATGTAAGGACTGATCTCGAATGTAATGAATCAGAAATGTGAGACTGATTCAGAAGTGAGAATTGAAATGTAGGTCAATTCTCAAAAGAGAGTGTCGGAATGTAAGGACCGACCTCGAATGTAATGAATAAAAAATGTGGGACTGATTCAGAAGTGAGAATTGAAATGTAGGTCGATTCTCAAAAGAGGGTGTCGGAATGTAAGAACCGAACTTGAATGTAATGAATTAGAAATGTGGGGCTGATTCAGAAGTGATAATTGAAGTGTAAGTCAATTCTCAAAAGAGAGTGTCAAAATGTAAGCACCGACCTTGAACGTAATGAATCAGAAATGTGAGATTGATTCAAAAGTGAGAATTGAAATTTAAGCAATTCTCAAAAGCAGGTTAGTAGCGTTGAATTTATAGAAATGTATCATGTGAAAAAGGTTGATCTTGTTGAAGGAGATTTGTAACGCTTTATTTTTGTGCAGAATGTGAAATTCTGCGAGGATGTGCAGAGAGTTAGTGTAGATAACGATGGTTGTGCTGCGCGTACAAAGAGTAGGAAATTCCGAAAATGGAAGAATCTACTACAGGTCTATTTTATTTTCTTGTTGTTTTTATCACAATTTAATTCTTCAAAATAAGTTTTTAAAGTTTTAATTTTAATAGGTTGATTTAAAAAGAAATTTGTTTTGTTATTCACTCATTTATGATTATTTTTCATTTATGTTTTGTTTATTGTTGAAGATTCGTTGTTTTGTTCTGTGTTCATTGAAATTCTAAACCATCGCGTGGTTTACGGCTTTCATCCATCACACAAAAAGGCATAATTTGAGAGAAATTTACATTAATTTGCTCTAATAAAGATGCTACAGATCAAACATAGGCTAATGCTTCAAAAAGGTACATCATGTAACTTATGCTGAAATACATTGAGAATTATCTCACGCTATGAGTACATCATAGATTGAATAAATCAGATACATGTCATGCTGTTAAAAGAAAGTAAGTGAACCCTCTGTGCCTGGTATATTGAGCTCCTGGTTAAGCAGACCTTCTAAGTCATGCTCCAGGATAAGAGTTCCCTTTTCATGTACTTAGAGGTACAACCTTCTCATAGCTCGTATGGAAACAACTCCTCTAATTCTGGGTCATGCTGGAATCCATATGGTATTTTACTATCATCCATTATGCAGAAGGTTACAGACACCTACGGTGTCGTACTCCTGGAATGTAGTGCTTGGCAATGTCTGCACCGTTGCCCTTGAGAATAAGTACTGAACCGACTGAAAGAGGAATCTCCACAGAACCTCTGAATTCACCAGGGCTGGCAACATCAATTTCTTTTTCAAATAGAATATTGCTTTTACTCATGAACGAGACCATGCAGAAAGGCCTCACAAAGTCATGATGGTCGATGTGTGGGGCAACTGTTAGGAATGCAAGTAGCGGGTAGAATATTCCACTTGACCATTCTCTTGATCATCCTTTTTATCATCGGTGGTAATGGATCCACTTGGTCGTATCTGAGGATCTCAGGCGGATTCTCCTGTCTGTCGTTCGTAAAATTGTAGCAACAGCCGCATTGGATGGTGATTCTTCCCTTTCCCCGCATCCATTTCTTTGGCTCGGAATATGTTATCTCCATGAGAAGGCCCGCTTGACCTTTATCTCTTAAATCAAAGATGCAGTCTAGAATGCTTCTTTCATCAGTTTTAGAGAAAACCCTGGTATATAGCTCCATGCCCTCCAATATGTTGAAGAACTTTCCCTGAACTTCTTCATAGAACTCAAATTCTCTTTTATTTACTCTGTTTATCTTGTAGTATTCTACCATACCAGGAGTTGGGAGCTACCGTGAGCGTTCCTTCCTTTGGGCCTCGGCGGGAACCCAAACTGGTGTTGGTCGATCCGGAATATGAGATTCAGCCTCTAGTGGGATGTATGATCCTTGGCTCCATGGTGCGTGTTGATCCGTCCACAGTGGGACATATGGTTCATTTGTCACGAAGCCTGGAGTCTGAGACTCGTTGGTTCTTGAAGTGTATTCTTCTAATGTACTGAAATGATGTAGATGCAGAACGTTACAGTCCGGGCAGTCTACAAATGCGCACGTGACTGATGTCCGGCTGGTACCTCAACGTTGCATGTTGGGCAACCTCTGCATAAGGTATCTAGAACTGGGAGCATATCTGATTCTGTCACAAATCTTGACTCTTCATCTATAGTGGGCAGCCTGGCAGAAGTTTCTCTTAGATCTGGCTCCTAAATATGTCCCTCAAGAATGGGGGTGAGAAAACTGCTCACGTCTCTCTGGCGTTTGCGTTCCTGTCGCAGAAAGGCTCTCTGTTTCTTTTGACTGGCATTTCTGCATTGCATCCTGCGGAGCGGAATATTTGGTAGTTGTTCACTACGGCCGGCTATCTGATCCCTTGTTGGAGTAGCCACCATGGAGGGCAAATGGTTGGGCCCCTCCATCGGATCTTGTTCCGCTATCACGTTTTTACCTCTGTGTGACACAGTGTCTTGAGTAGTCACCCTCAACAGTGAAGGCAGTCCCTCCTTTTCTTCATTACTGACTACGTCCATTAGAGGACTCTCGTAGTCCATATCAACTTGGTTGAAATCCATGTTGAAATCTATGACACCTCCTTATGGCGTCATCTCTTTATTCAGTGCGAGGTTCCAGCCGTTCTGGAAGGCAAAGATCAGTCTCTATCCTGACATTTTTTTGCAGGCGACAGCAAAAAATGTCAGTGGGCTAAGTTTGGCATGAACAAGAACAAAACAAAGTATTCATTAAAGTAAATTTTAGTTTGTTTTGGTGAAAAGGATTATTCATTTTATGTGTGAGTCTCGTTTAATTTAGTAGGGTATTTAAATTCAAAAGTAGAAAAGAGAACGTGTAAAGTTCAAAAATATTTCTCAAAATCTATATCATATTGAGGTTAATTACAAAATTTGGACCTGATCATAGACATTTGGCCACATAGATAACCCTAAAACAATCAAAGTTTTAAAGTTTCAAAGCAAGCAGAGGCAAGCGGAGGTAGGCGGCATCAGGTTGCATAATAAGTTTTCAGNCTTTCCCTGAACTTCTTCATAGAACTCGAATTCTCATTTATTTACTCTGCTTATCTTGTAGTATTCTACCATGCCAGGAGTTGGCAGCTGCCATGGGCATTCCTTCCATCGGGCCTTGGTGGGAACCCAAACTGGTGTTGGTCGATCCGGAATATGAGATTTAGCCTCCAGTGGGATGTATGATCCTGTGCTCCATAGTGCGCGCTGATCCGTTCCCAGTAGGACATATGGTTTATTTGTTGCGAAGTCTGGAGTATGAGACTCGTTGGTGCTTGAAGTGTATTCTTCTAATGTACTGAAATGTTGTAGATGTAGAACGTTGCAGTCCGGGCATTCTACAAATGCGCCCGTGATTAATGTCCCGACCGGTACCTCAACGTTGCATGTTGGGCAACCAATGCATAAGATATCTAGAACTGAGAGCACATTTGATTCTGTCACAAATCCTGACTCTTCATCTGTAGTGGGTAGGTTGGCAGAAGTTTCTCTCAGATCTGGGTCTTAAATATGTCCCCCAGGAATGGGGGTAAGAAAACTACTCACGTCTCTCTGGCGTTTACATTCCTGTCATAGAAAGGCTCTCTATTTCTTTCAACTGGCATTTCTGCGTTGCGTCCTACAGAGCGGAGTATTCGGTAGTCGTTCATTACGGGCGGCTATAAGGTCCCTTGCTAGAGTAGCTACCATGGAGGGCAGACGGCTGGGCCCCTCCATTGGATCTTGTTCCGCTATTACGTTTTTACCTTTTTGTGACACATTGTCATGAGTGGTCACCCTCATTAGTGAAGGCAGTCCCTCCTTTTCTTTAATACTGACTACGTCCATTAGAGGACTCTTGTAGTCCATATCAACCTGGTTGAAATTCACATTGAAGTCTATGACACCTCTTTGCGGCGCCATCTCTTCATTCAGTGCGAGGTTCCGGCCGTCCTCAAAGGCAAAGATCAGCCTCTGTCTTGACATTTTTCTTCAGACGACAAGAAAAACGTCAGTGGCCCGAAGCTTGGCATGAACAAGAACAAAATAAAGTATTTATTAAAGTAATTTTTAGTTTGTTTTGGCGAAGAGGGTTATTCATTTTATGTGTGAGTTTTGTTTGATTTAATGGAAATTTTTAAATCCAAAAGTAGAAAAGAGAATGTGTGAAGTTCAAAAATCTTCTCAAAATTTTCATTATATTGAGGCTAATTACAAAGTTTGGACCCGTTCATAGACATTTGGCTACATAAATAACCTTAAAACAATCAAAGTTTCAAAGTTTTCAAACCAAGCAGAGGCAAGCAGAGGAAAGCAACATTAAGTAACTCAGGCCACGTAATATGTTTTCAGGTATCGTCCATTTATCGGTAACATGGGTCTTTCACCCCGGAAGTCCACTAACTGGTAGGCTCCTCCTGTATAGACCTTTGCAATGATAAATGGTCCCTCCCAAGTTGGCTCTAACTTCCTACCTATTTTGCGGCGAGCAAGAATAGGCCTTTAGAGCACAAATACGAGGTCAGCAATTTTAAATGTTCTTGGGCTGACCAATTTTTCATGGGCTTGTACCATCTTCACTTGATAGAGCTCCAAATGTTGGTGTGCTTCCAATCGTTTTCCCTTGAGACTCTCCAGTTCTTCAAGTCTGGAAAGTATTGGTCGGGTCATCATGCTTTCGAAATCAGAGTAATCTTATGTTGACCACCTTGCTTAACGTCCGGAAAGTATTGGTCGGATCATCAAATATTACAACAGATTAACTTTCGAAATCAGAGTAATCTTATGAGAAAGCATGTAATGTCTAAGCTTTTGGGCAGCAAAAATTAATGCAAGACAATGCTTCTCAATAGGTGGATACCTTAACTCCATCGGTATTAGAGGACCGACTCAAGTAGTAGAGTGCATTTTCTTTTCCCTCATCATTGACTTGGGCTAAGAGGGCTCCGAGAGAGTCATCCACAGCCGCGGTATAAAGTATTAACGGTTTCCCCGAGATAGGGGATACCAAAACAGGAGGTGTCATTAAATATTGTTTAACATCCTCAAAGGTCCGCTGGCATTTCTCTACCGAAATAAATTTGGTGTCCTTTTTAATCAATGCCGAGAAAGTCTGACACCTACCTGATATATTAGAAATAAAACGTCTTAGATATGCCAACTTCCCCTGGAAGGAACGTAGCTGCTTCAAGGTTTTATGGGGAGGCATTTCCAAGATAGGTTTAATCTTATTTGGGTCGATCTCGATTCTCCGATGACGGACAACGAATCCTAGAAATTTCCTAGAGGTACAACCAAAGACACACTTTATGAGATTCATTTTAATGTCATATTGTCATAATCGTTCAAACACTATCCTCAAATCGTACAAATGGTCTCCTTTTATTTTTGATAACCAGATCATCCACGTAGCATTCTACTTGATTGTGAATGAGGTCTTCAAAAATCTTCGTCATTGCACACTGATATGTTGCTCCAGCGTTCTTTAGGCATTACGACATCACTGTGTAGTAGAAAATTCTAATCGGTGTTTTGAAGGCTGTATGCACTGCATCCTCGGGAGCCATTTTGAATTGGTTATAACCCGACGATCTGTCCATGAAGGAGAAAATTTCATGTGCTGAAGCGATATGCACCATCATCTCCGGTATAGGTAGTGGAAACTCGTCTTTTGGAGGTGCCTTATTTAAATCCCTTAAGTCGAAACAAATGCGGATATGTCCATTTTTCTTTTTAACAGGTACAATATTAGCTAACCATGTGGGGTATTGCTCTTCTTTAATAAAGTTAGCGTCTATCAACTTTTTCACATCAGCGATGACTTGTTGTTCTATTTCGAGGCGTATTCTCCTGGGAGCCTGTTTTACTGGGGTTATAATCTTGTCCACCCCGAGTTTATGGATTGCAACCTCTATTGACATTTATGGCATTTCATTGTAGCTCCATGCGAAGCAATCTTTGAATTCTGTTAATAGTTTGACCAATTCTGCAGATTCTTCATCATCAAGTAGAGAACTTATAAATGTAGGCCGAGGTCATTCTTCAGTCCCGAGGTTAATCTCTTTCAATTCATTGATAGTAGATTTAATTTCCTCCTCATATTTTGGGGGAGATTCTTCTAATGGTTGTTCAGTAGAGTCATCCTTTACATCGTGGCAATCCTCTTCTGACTTACTAGTAACAACGATGCAAAATTCAGAATCATCGACTGGTCCAACTGTACCAAATCCGTGACCTTCTTTTGAATTGGGAGTTTGACTTTTAGCATTCCATAGTTTTTCAAAAAGTTGAAATTTATCTTTTGGCATTTGTTTTGGTAAGTTTCCTTGTTGAATTAACTTTTGAACACAATGCGAGAAATAACCAAAAGGCAATTCTATTAATTCATTAGAATCAACATCTAAATTTACATGTTTTTTAAGCTGAGTAGAGGTAGAAGCATGGTAAAATTTGATCGGCTTTGAACCAACACTGCGGACTTCCTTGACCTCTAAACTCTCGACCTTTTGTGGAAGATTGGAGTAAGGGTCATAGTATTCACATAGTGGTTTATCCGATCATACATTGTTTCATATTCATTCTTTTATATATCTTCAAGGGATATCTTGTACTGAGGTTTCTTCTGCTTTGTCATCATTATTTCATCTTCTTGCTCTTTATCCTACCCCATCGATCTTGGCAGTGTCGCTTTTATTCTTCTTGCTCTTTTTCCTTGACGATGACGGATCTTCTGGTGAAACCTTCATCTCGTGCTCGGTATGCTGCGGACTCTGAATGGAGGCTTTCTTTGATGCAGATTGTATCTTGTTCAGTATCTTCTTGGATGATCTGCTCCAAACCTCCTTCCATTCTTCTTCAGTGTTCATAGAAGCTTGTTTTGATGAGTCCTATATTCGATTAAGGACCCTCTTGAGTTCATCCCAAGTTGTACTCCATCCATCTATTCCAGTATACGGATCGATCGAAGAGATTGACTCAGCTGAAACCATGTTTATGGAACCTTTTTCATGTTCTCTCAAATACTCTATCGGGATTGTTATATTCTCTTCCTTGAGGTTCTTCTCGAGCCAGTATTTAATGAAAAAACACTTGTCTATAGTGTGCCCAAGCAACCGATGGTATGAGCAATAATTTGGTTCATTCTTCTTATCCACCTCTTCGAGTTTCTTTGGATAAGGTAGTTTGAATTCTTGTTTCTTCATCAAGCTTTTGAATATTTTAGGTAAAGCTTTATCCTTGAAGGAATACACAACTTTTTGTCGCTCTAACAGGGATATTCTTTTACCCGTTGTTCGGGGTGATCCCTTCTAAGATGGCCGTTGGTTGGATTGACTGCTCTGTTTCTAAGAGTACTGTGACGAGAACTGGCGATGCTCTTCTTCATATACCTTTATCGGTTGCTTTCCTTTGTCGATAGTTTCAACTACTTTTGATTTCTTTTCGAACACTTTGGTCACCTTAGCCTTTTCATGCGGTTCCATGTGCTTCATTTCTTCTTGAAGACTGCTGGCTTTACTGAGTAGCTTCTTTAAGGATTTGATGGTAAGTCCCTTAAGCGTGAAAGCTACTGGCCCATGAATGCTTTTGAGTAAAATCTCAATCGCTTGATGTTCCTGTAGCTGAGGTTCACATTTCATGCTAATGTTTCTGCACCTCAAAATATAGTCTGCCAAGGTTTCACTGGGCTTCTGCTTCTGCATCATGAGCTCTCCAATAGACACATGATGTTGTGTCCCAGCAAATCTTTCACAAATAACTGTTCCAACTTAGAAAATGTTTTAACTGACCCGTTAGGTAGGTCAGCATACTAGTCGAAAGCAATCCCTGACAAGCTGCTGATGAACTGCTGACAGAGTAGGGCTTCATTATTCCTTGTGTTGCCACAACTGGCTCAGAAATGTGCTGTGTTGTCTGGGATTTCCAGTCCCATCGAATATCTTGAAGTTTGGGGCCACAAAATCCTTGGGGAATGGAACAACATCGAACTCCTCTGGGTAAGGTCTACCCTTTAAATTTGATGCACCGCCCTTGGACTGGACTAAGGCATCCCATACTGGTTTAACCATTTGCTTGAACTCTTTCTCTGGCATGGCACCTAACGGGGAATCCTTCTTTGGCTGTTCATCTTTGTCTGCCAAAGTAGCCGACCTTCTTTCATCTGTGATGTGCATGATTTATGGTTGATTAATCTCTGGAGAAGCCAATCTTGGTGCTTGTGATTTCCCCTGAATGGTAACCATGGAGGTCATAGCTGCAATCATCTCTTCTATTCTTTTCTCCAGTAGACTGACTTGTTCATCCCTTAGAAGGATAACCCTACGCAGCTCATCTACGGCATTCTCTTTGGTGCGGAGTTGAGCCTCGCGCGTAGATTTGGTAGCTCTGGTTTCGATTACATGGACATCCATGAAATCCTCCTCCAAGTAATCACTGTAATCAAAATCTTCATTGTCACTATTGACGAAAACTCCGTGCTCTCGAGCTAACTTAGAAATCTCGATCCTGAGTTTCTCAACTTTTTCCTTAATTATCAATTCCTTGATTTCTTTAAGATCCGGAGGACCCTGATGGACATCCTCTACTTGTTCCTTTATCTCGCTGGCTATTTTCATGATGATGTCAGATATTTCAGGCACTGGTTTTACTTTCTGTCTTGCAGGCTCACTGAACTGTATCGGTGCAGCGACCTTAGGCACCCATACCCTTTTTTTCTTCGACGATGATGTCTGAGGATGGGACGTCTTAGTAGAGACATTGGTATGTCGAGGGAAGGTATGCTCCTCCTGGTGTAGACCGGCTACAGTGTCAGGTAATCATCTTGTTTTTCTTTTCGGGATTATAGGAATGATGGGTAAGATTTTCGGACCCAGTCTCGACTTAATCGGTCGGCGACCTGCGGTCTTGGTAGTGGTACGATCGGTGGTGACTATAGCAGTATCAACTCGGTTTCCCAAATGGTACCAAACGGGAATATGGGTAGCTGACTTTTCAGTAGACTTGAGAGACTTTCTAACGGACTTAACATCCTTCAAAATTTCTTCTTTCATACGAGGGGAAATTGCATGTCCCACTCGTTTAAGTAACTCACTAACAGAACATCCTTCTTTAGTAGCAAGCCTTCTGAAGACTGCAATAACTCAGATGATGGGAAAGAATTTCTTTCCCTCCTCACTGTCTCCATGGAGTGATGGTAATGCGGCAGAAATCTTTCGAATGCTCTCATATCCATTAGTATCTGTCAGAGGATGGAATCTACTCCCTCGTAGGAGTGGATAAATTTCTGGTAACACCTCTTCAATTTGATGAGGCTCCTTCTCAACGGGTGTGTTCTCAGGAGTCTAAGCTTTGATGGCCCTCTGAACTCTTCTATTGTGGTTCCTCCTCTGAGTTCGGGTCAGTGGTACAGTCCTTGAGCTTGACCCGATTTCAAACACGGGTGGTGGGAAAGTTAATCCCTCAGTCGGGTCTTCAACGACCATCACTTCTTTCCCCTTAATAGCAACGGGGATAGAAGGTTTGACGGTTGTCGTGACAGTAGTAGCTTTAGCCTTCTTGCAGGCAGGGAAGTCCTGAAGGCAGTTCAAACTGAATTCTGCAGACGGTTCTTGCGTTTCTGGAGCAGTGATCTTCATTACCACAAATGGGGCTTTCCCGAGGATGACCTCGAGATCTTCAAATCCAGCTCCGAATTTGATGGTGGGAACGACATTACGGGCGCTGCGGCCTGTTGGCGGATTGCAGGAAAAGGTCAGCGTTGGGTAAGCCATTGCAGCGAGCTTTGAAACATAAAGTTTTAGGGTTAGATATATGGCCAAAAACCTCGTAATCTTTAGTGCAAGCACTGAAAATAGAGGTTGATCTGTAGACCGGCCGGGTCTTAATTTATGGGTATTTTTTAACATCTTTGTTTAGAAAAGGTGTAATATTTAATTATTATAAGAAAATTTCAAAGTGCGCGTAGCACAACATGATTTGGTTTAATTTGCAAAATAGCAAATCAAATTTGGAAGGAAGATGTGAAGCAATTTTAGGACCCAGTGCGGGACCCAATTAGTGGCAAAGAATGCCCAGGTGGAATTAGTCCACCGACACACCTATTCGGGATTCGACCCCATATAAAAATTTAAACAGTCCTTAATGGCCTTCTGATCCCCTCTGTTCAAAGATGATTGAACGGCTAATCCTGAAGTCCAAGGAGTTGGCTGTACTTTCCCAAGACAGAAATGGGTAAAGTATTTATACGGAAGAAAGGTAATTTGGTCCAAGAGGGACATGGACACATTACCGATGTGTGAAAATAATATTCTTCATTTTTATGGAGAGAAAAGCAAATCCCCAGTGAAGTCGCCAGAAGTTGTAGGCATTATTTCGAAGTTGGAGTGGAGTTGCACGTAAGAAGTTGTCGGTCATCAGAATCAAAATCCCGTCGCCCAATTTGGAAGGACGTTGAAGTATGAAATCAAACTGACCCCATATTTTTCATAGTTTAAAATGAAAGAGCACTGTACCTCAAATCCTGTGTCTATCCCAAAGGATAAATACAAGACTTGAGGATGATGCTTAATCAAATAAACTAAGGAAAGTATGACGTCCGTTTGGTCTGCGAAACCTTGGTATTTACCGACAAGTTCCCCTTTTTAATATAAAGGATTAAATAAGTTTTATATTAAGCTGGGTTTGGGCACGCTTCCTATAAGGGCAAGCCCCTATAGTTAATTACATCTTAAATGACAGAAGTCACTTAAGAAGACTCTCGATAAAAATCAAAAGATATTATCACAAGGAATTTCAAAGGGTAGGACTCTTCAACAAAATCGGACGTAGAGGTGTGAAAGGGGATTAGTATCTTAAATGACCAAAGGCACCTAAGAAGACTCTCGATAAAAATCAGGAAATATTATCTTCAAATCCTAAATGACCAAAGTCACCTAAGAAGACTCTCGATAAAAATCAGGAAATATTATCTTCAAAGAATGACCAAACTCACCTAAGAAGTCTCTCGATAAAAATCAGGAAATATTATCTTCAAGGAATTTCGAAAAAGCAACCTAAGAAAACTCTCGATAAAAATCAAGAAATATTATCTTCAAGGAATTTCAAAGGGCAAAGTCACTTAAGAAAACTCTTGATAAAAATCAAGAAATATTATCTTCAAGAAATTTCAAAGGGTATTTTCAATGAGATCAGACGTAGAGGTGTGAAAGGGGATTGGTTCAAATTTGGAACATTTTGTACACTTAAGAAGACTCCCGATAAAAATCAAGAAATATTATCTTCAAGGAATTTCAAAGGGTGGAACTCTTCAACATACTCTCGATAAAAATCAAGGAATATTATCTTCAAGGAATTTCAAAGGGTAGGGCTCTTTAACGAAATCCTCTCGATAAAAATCAAGAAAAAATATCTTCAAGGAATTTCAAAGGGTAGGACTCTTCAACGAAATCGACACCTAAGAAGACTCTCGATAAAAATCAGGAAATACTATCTTCAAGGAGTTTCAAAGGGTAGGACTTTTCAATGAGATCGGACATAGAGGTGTGAAAGGGGATTGGTTCAAATTTAGAACATTTTATTGTAGAATCCAAAGGAGGAGGGTGAAAGGGGATTGGTTCAAATTTGGAACATTTTATTGTAGAATCCAAAGGAAGAAGAACTAAGGTGAAAGGGGATTGGTTCAAATTTGGAACATTTTATTGTAGAATCCAAAGGAAGAAGGACTAGAGAAAATCAAGAAATATTATCTTCAAGGAATTTCAAAGGGTAGGAATCTTCAACGAAATCGGACGTAGAGGTGTGGGAAAAATTATCTTCAAGGAATTTCAAAGGGTAGGACTCTTCAACGAAATTGGACGTAGAGGTTGAATTATCTTCAAGGAATTTCAAAGGGTGGGACTCTTCAACGAAATCAGACATAGAGGTGTGAAAGAGATTGGTTCAAATTTGGAACATTTTATTGTAGAATCTAAAGGAGGAAGAACTAGGGGATGTCGGGTTCAAATTTGGAACATTTTGTTGTAGAGTCCAAAGGAGGAAGAACTAGGGGATGTCATGGGTTCTCAAATTTGGAACATTTTATTGTAGAATCCAAAGAAAGAAGAACTAGGGGATGTCATGGATCTAGCAAATTTGGAACATTTTATTGTAGAATCCAAAGGAGGAAGAACTAAGGGATGTCATGGATCCAGAGGAGAACCCAAATTTGGAACATTTTATTATAGAATCCAAAGGAAGAAGAACTAGGGGATGTCATGGATCCAAAACATTTTATTGTAGAATCCAAAGGAGGAAGAACTAGGGGATGTCATGGATCCAGAGGAGAACTCAAAGGATAGGACTCTTCAATGAAATCGGACATAGAGGTGTGAAAGGGGATTGGTTCAAATTTGGAATTTTTATTGTAGAATCCAAAGGAGGAAGAACTAGGGGATGTCATGGATCCAGAGGAGAACCCCAGTGGCTTCCCAAGCAAAAGGAAGAGGAACTAGGGGTTGTCATGGATCCAGAGGAGAACCTCGGTGACTTCCCAAGCTATTTCCAAAGGAAGAAGAACTAAGGGTTGTCATGGATCCAGAGGAGAACCTCGGTGACTTCCCAAGCTATCAAATGACTAGGGGATGGCATGGATCCAGAGGAGAACTCCGGTGACTTCCCAAGCTATCCTAATGTTTGTGAATCCAAAGGAAGAAGAGCTAGGGGATGTCATGGATCCAGAGGAGAACCTCAGTGACTTCCGAAGCTATCCTAATGTTTGGCTTCAGTTTTGAGGAGAAATATTTAAGTGTTTCATCCTGCCAATTTTATTAGTTAGGGCTTACATTTGTGTGAAACGATCACGCAAATAGCCTGGAAGATTTGAGGATTTAGGTCGTGACAAATGATAACCTCAAAATTCTAAGACGAGTTAGGGCTTATATTATATAGCAGGGCTATACAAAGACCTAAAGATAAGGTGAGGATTACGTTGCATAAGCAAGCAACCTCAAAGTCGTATGGCTTTGTTGTTTAAGTCTAAGTAAGGAAGATTGGTTTTGGGAAAGACAGGTTTTGCTGTTGAAGAAGGCCGTTCTGCCCACCATGCTAACTCGAAGCTCCTTGCTGTGACGAGTTTGAGTTATCTAGTGTGTCAAATTATAATGTCAAATCAAGTGGCCCTATGGTTGAAGTACTTTAAATTTTATGAGGGCATATTAAAGTTGATTAGAACGACCCTGGTTAGGATCCTACGGTTCCTTCGTTCTGGCAGCAGTATTTTCTATTGGATTCACTTAGTCCAAATGAGCTTACTAAACTCAACTTAATGAGTTCCATAATTTTATTTAAACAGTGGGAATCTTCATTAGCAACCGTAGGTTACCTCATCCGAGGGATTCCCCTCATCGATAGAGACATCTTAATTTAGTTGAAGTTGTAGTTTTATGTGATGTTTGTGATTAAATTTTGATTTCATTTAAACCATTGGAAGCCTCGTTAGCAACCGTAGGTTACCTCCTCCGAGGGATTCCCGATCATCAAGACTGTGGGAAGCCTCGTTAGCAACCGTAGGTTACCTCCTCTGAGGGATTCTCGATCATCAGATAGAGACGTCTTAATTTAGTTGCAATTGTAGTTTTGTGTGATGTTTGTGATTAAATTTTGAGCTGTTTTATATTTAAATTTAGTTGAAGTTGTGGTTTTGTGTGATGTTTGTGATTAAATTTTAAGTTGTTTTATATTTCGAATAGTTGAAGTTGTAGTTTTGTGTGATGTTTGTGATTAAATTTTGAGTTGTTTTATATTTTTAATGTTGTGGAGGTGAGTTTTATCTTGGTTGATTTTAATTTTGGTTTCGGGTTATGGTTATGGTTAAAATGTAAGTTTATGTAGGTAAATGCAAGCATGAAACATGAAAGGAAAAGGCAGAAGAAAGACGACACTATAAACTGTAAAAGCGTACCTGACGAGTCTTCTCGTTCCACCACCTGAAACTTAAAAATGCATGTGAGGGCATTTATGAAGAGCAGGAAAAGTAAAGTTTTGATAATTTTCCTAACCCTATGTCATATCTTGGCAAGCCTTAGAAGTTTAGTTAAGGATGACTTTATCAAAGCAAGATATATTAAGTTTAGTAGATCTCCGAGATGTCCAACAAATCTAGAGAAAGAAGCAGGTCCATGCTACTTTCTCGTTGCCTGGTGGAAAATCCCAAGTTCTTTGTAAACTTATTATGTTGTNATTGGGTTCGCCGCCTCTGATCAGATCGGGCTTGCGGGGCTCTACATGGCCGGAGGTTCTGAAGCCTTGCTAGTGGAAGGCGGCGGCATGTCTTCAGCTTTTGGAGAGCTGGGTAAGATGACAGCGCAGGAGATCATGGATGCGAAGGCGCTCGCTGCGTCGAAGAGCCACAGTGAGGCAGAGCGCCGTCGTCGCGAGCGTATCAATGCTCATCTTGCAAAGCTGCGCACCCTTCTCCCAAATACCACCAAAGTAGGTCATTTTTAGTTATTTCATGCTTCAGAATCACAATAAAGCTCAAAACTTTAATTATCCGAGCAGAAATTTGCAAGGATTTCAATAATTTTTATCATATTTCTTGAATGTTGAAAAAAAAATCTCACCTTTATGATACAAAAATATCTCATTAACAAAAAGCAAATTCTCCAATTTGTTTTTTTCGAGAGTTCAATTCAAGTTTTGGTGATGTTTGACGAAGTTGACGAAGTTGGATGGAAGTAGAGTGGGGAGAGAGAGAGAGGACTACGAGGCATTGATATGATAAAGCGGAGCAGAAGAGCAAAAAGCTTGCAGCAGAGCTGTGCCTGCCGGAAAATGGCGACACTGAGCAGAAAGACAAAACACGCGCACTACTTTCGGAGAGGGACAAAGCTCTATGCGATCCCTGTTTTATTTAATTTTCT
>JXCR01140214.1:146393-200109 GCA_002079205.1 Phalaenopsis hybrid cultivar | reverse complement strand
GAGAGAGAGAGAGAGAGAGAGAGAGAGAGAGAGAGAGAGAGAGAGAGAGAGAGAGAGAGAGAGAGAGAGCTTACGCTCGCAATACAAATAAAAAAAGTTCAATGTATTTGTTCTTACAAATAATATTATTTTTGGGTGTCGTCCCAACAAACATGCAACATAAATACTGCGAGTAATGATTGTATAAAAGCTATGATAAAAAATGGACAGTTATCAGTTATACGGCAATGAGGTTTGTCTCCATTTACATGTCATGTGTATAGCATTCAAATTATAAAAAACTTTCTTATATAACAATCAAGTTTCTAATATCAGACGATAAGCGCTTACACTGTATGGATTTTTTGTAGGATTCTGTCTAGGAAAATATGCCTATAGATGGTCGAAGATGACATATGGTATCAACATGCAAGTACTTCAGTTTCTCTTTTTTCTTATAATTAACCATTAAAAGGATGGATCTTTTTCGTGAGATGGGATATGGTTTGCAATAAATGCTCTGATGGCCAGAAAGCAGCAGTTAATATGGCTGATCAACAGGAGAAGATCATCTTGTCTTCTTTGGTTTTCGAGGCAGCTGCAGAAGTACGATTCCTTGTTGTGTTTGTTTGGTAGTGAGTTCTTCATGGGCATTTGACGTGCATGACGTAGAATCCTGGACATGCAAGATTGCTTAGAGAAAGACTCGTTGCTAGATTTTTAAAGCACTTGAAGGTAATGTATGTATTTATTGAACGCTTCCTTTTCTTTCATTATTTTTTTTTTTTCCCCTTTTTTGTGGCTTTGGAGTGTCAGCTTTCATATATACATGAATAGATTTTATGGGCTTAAATGATGCCATTTATTTTTTTCAAAGTGTTGGGTGTAGTACCATACCTTTATTGAACTCAGCTTCTCTAACGTTGCTGCCTCGACCTGAAAATATGACATAATCTTCATTCCTGGAACACAAATTTAGTGCAGGTGAAAATAAATCTCAGAATTTTAAGGAACACAACTTTCAAGGTATTAAAAGAAAAATTAGCTGATAATAATGTTGTATTCTGAATTTAAAGGGTATATAGTTTCATTTTAAAACATTTTTTTTAATATTATTTAATCAGGCCATCTTGTAGCTATTGATGCTGTTGAAATGGAAAGATTCTAATTATCTTTTGGTCATTGAACCAAACATTTCACTTCACTTCATTTATATGATATTCTATCTAGAACTTCAGCCTGTTGCTTTCAGTTCTGTAAAAATGCTTCATTAGCAATAACATAGCTTTCAAAAATCAAAAAAATGGTTTCATGCTATGTTGAGTGTTATGGAATGATAGATATTCCAAATAGATGAAGACTTGAAACGATACAAGATGGTTTTTATTGTCTCGAAATGAAAATGGTATATTCCTATACAATATGGTGCAGCCTGATGTAGGTTGAATCATGAAAATTTCTCTCAATTGAGCGTATTGCAAGCAATCCAAAGCACATTTTGTTTATCATCTTCGAGATTACTACCATAAGATTTTCAACAAAGTAATGGCAAATTCAATAATGCTAAAAGGCACATGGATTATGATGGAAGTTTATTTGAAGTTTCTAAGTTAAATGTTCTTGAGCTAGATTGACACGAATCAAACTTTACTTGGGCAAGCCGATCACCCCTACAATCTGTTGTCTCTTATGCTGAAAGATTTATTATCTTCTGTATCTTATTATAATGATTTTATGCACCTTTTTAATATATAATATAGGAGGATGGATTCATATTCTGTTAAGAAAATAACATTTGGTAAGAAAATAACTTTATTCTATACAAGAAAAACATCTATGCTTTTTGAAGATCATCGAGCATGATTGTGCTCGAGCATTTCATTTAGTAAGATCATGATTTCTGAGTTCAAATGATTACTATAAAACACTATTTTATTAAGTTACTTTTTAGTAATTATTAAACTTGAGAATTTTATTTTTCAGTGCAATACTAAAGTGTACCTTGGAATTAAGAGAAACCTTAACTAGATTATATAAAAGATTTTTGAATTTAAGCATTGATAGGTGTATGATCAAAGTATGTTGAACTAGATTCGACGATCGTGGACAGGACACATGTTGAAGAGTCAACCTTGACAAAGACAAACTTGCAAGTTAACACGGAGCAAATTATCTAGCCAACCAAATCGAGAAGCTCGGTTGAATAAGTAGACGAACAACTCGCCATCCTAGGACCAGACAAAATGACGATCTAATAAGAAATGAATTGTCCATAGGGATAGTATTTCTGACGATTACTATGACCGTTTGATAATAGAGGATTTTAAGATTATTTTTGATATTTTACATTGTAACTTCTATTAGATATAAATATGGAAAAAGTAACAAGTAAAAAAGGGACCTTTTCGGGAAGCTCGAGAAGATTACTAATATTATGCTCAGGAGACTCTTTTTCATCTCTATCTCACTCTTTCTCCCACTCCTCCCTATGTTGTATTTCTTAGGCATGATCTACAAATTAATCTGAGTTCAACACACTGAAAAATGTGATGAGCGTGGATCATGCCACAAATAAGACAGGGGCACTTCAATGAGAAGAGCCCTAAACTCGAGAAATCTCCAAAAACATGACTTGTGCGCATGAGTATGCGACTCAATAGACCAACGTGTTTAAGGAGCAAATGTTGGAGGCAATCAGAGGCTCTCTTGCTCATGAAAAAGTGCAACTATAAAGATCAACGTCTCCCCACAACCCTTGAAGGTTGATTTCCATGAACGATGAAGGAGACCCTAAACCATATCAAAACAACACACACACATATTACTGAGACATTGCAGGTTCTATGTTGCTTGACCATTGGAGATATGAACATGTAGAAGTGCAAAGACCCATATCGTTGGAAAATGCCTTCTCCATGACAATCTCTAAAACGAAGTCCCCCAAGCACTTTGAAACCTCAATTTTAGAATTTTATTAAGGACAATTAAATCCATTTGATCATATCACCTCTTTTAAATCGACCATATTCTTATTAAAAATTAGTGATATAGTCATGTGTCACATATTCTTCATAACTCTTAGAAATTCAAACATTCTTGGTTCAATGGTCTACCCCTATGAGTGATTACCTCCAACACAAATTGTAACAGAATGTTCATAGCTCATTTCACCAACAAGCAGAAGCCCCAGAGAAATTTTCATGCTCTCCAAAAACTGATCCAAGGGCAAGATGAATCCTTGCATGCAATCATAAGTCACTTTTAGAGAGAAATCATGGAAGCTCGGGACCTTTAACCTGCAGTCACGCATGCTGCTCTGGCATAAGGACTCAAAACAGACCCATTTTGCTACTCCCTATGCCTACAACAACCCAAGATGTTGGTTGAGCTATTAGAACTTGCCAAACATCATATTTCCATAAAGAATATAATTTTTTCCTAATGACCAAAAAGGGTCACCCGATATATATTGATAAAGAGAAGCAATCATGAAGGAGGCGAGGGATCAAGGTGAAATCCACATCTGCTTACTAGCGCCCACTTCTAGGAGTGGCAGTCTTCCTTGAAGGATCGAATGGTGGACTAAAAAGTTTTGCTACAAAATCAATTATAATAAAAAAAGAGGTCACCACCACTGACCCCATGAGCTTCCACTATAGGAATTAAGTAAATTTGCATCATATCAATCGTAAATCTAAAGAAAATCTATCATATTTGAGGTTTGTCGTCATATTTGCATTTGTTTTTTGTTAGATTGTTTTCCCGAGTAATTTGAGGGTCGTTAATATTAGTTCCATCTATTTTGCGTTCAAATATTTCGACACAAATTATTTGCATCGTTTTTTAGTTGTGTTATTGTCATATTTTTTTAGGCTACAAGTGCGTTGAACTTTGCGCCTAAAAACATATGACAATAATATTATTCATTAAATTACAGTCAAATATGCGCCCGATAATATCGAAGAATAACCAAATATTATTATTAATTTAGCGTTGGACTAGTCGATGAAAAGTTGATGAAAATCATATACAAACCTAGTGCGTAGTAAAAAAAAAATTAAAAAGAGCAATTACATTTCCACAACCTACACACAAAAAAAAATTCACATCTCAACAACATTTTATCTAACCATAGTAGCACAAATTAAAGCTTAAATACATACAATAATGAAAAGTAAGATAGTGTCATAAATTGTCCCAACTATGAAGAATAAAATTAACCAAAAAATTTATAGTAAATGTTCAAAGTAAGACTGACAAATAGAATAAAACATAAAATGATACTACTCATCATCTCCCTCATCATCTTCCTCCTCCTACTCCTTTATGTCTGTCACCGGTCGCTTGCCTCGGCGATATGCTAAAGTCTCTGTCTTGTGCGCTATAGAGTCCTTGACCTGATGTTGGCCTTCTATCATCTGTTCAAACAACTGGAGAAGCTCTTTGATCATTGCAGTGATTTGCCTGACAAGAGCCTCATGATCTGGTTGTACGAAGAACGGAGAACTCAGTACTAGACCACATGAGCTCTCAACCTCGAAGGGTATGCCCTTCGCATCAAGGCCATAAAACCTTCACTTCTTCTTCCCCGCCGCCTGAGTTCAAGGCTTCTACTTGGACTGCACAGTGGTAAACTGACTACCACTGCTGCTGGTAGAAGTTTGGGTCTGAGTAGCTAAGTGCCTCTTCCAGAGCTACTCAAACTCCTCCTGCATAATTAAATCTAGTGTATAATTGACACTTTCAATAGTTAGAGTAAAAAAACTTAATTTTTTTAGTTACAACAACGATTTTGAATGCTCTGAGACCCACTGCTGTGTCTCTGGGTGTCGATGTGTTCAGATATGCAACTTTGTAATGGAGGGAGTACAACTCAACTACTTGGCTTGTGTAGCGTATTAAATTGCATAGCGCCACAAAATTACTTCAAAGATTGAATTTTTAAAAATTTAAAAGAATCTTACTATCCTCATGTAGTGCTCCATATGGGGGATTGAGTCGCTTATATGGAGCTCAGCTCCACTGGCCCCCTCTGTCACCTAGATCGGCTAGTTCATCTGCCTCTTCTTCTCATAAGCTGAAGAGACTCAAGCTGCAGTCAACTGACCCTAAAGCTCCTTATAGACCTTGGCAGGCCACTCGTCCCTCCGACGGGAAATCGTGAACATGTCTACAAGTTATGAGTGACTTCAATGATATCATAAGGCGTAAGTGTTTGGGTTCCTTGATTCAAAATAGGATCGAACCACTCACAATTTATTAAGTGTAAGATGTAGCTGTCATTACCTTGATATTGCAATTAAACTATTTCATCAAGTATGCTGTAATAGCTAATATTTCTATCTGCGTGTGTATTTCCTTAATAGTGACACCACAGTTGTATGTCTTCCTCTCTTGACACCAATAACTCGTATGGACTTCATAATCAATTACATAAAAAAACTGTCATGCAGTAATGTTGTGACTAGGCCCCCAGACAGGATCTAGTAATCTATGATCTGTGATTCTGTTAGTTGTATTGTGAACCTATAATAATTTGAGAGATACTATTAGTGTAACTTTAAATTTCAAGATTATATTACGTACATGTGATTTGAAGAGTTACTTCTACATACGTAAAATTTGAACCATATTTGAAATTCTGCTTTGACCTTTTTATATATCAGAGACTCATCTTTTATGTTCAATCTTTTGATAAATAATTTTCTAATGACATTGTTATTTGCATCTTCGAATTAGTTAGTACATTAATAACATTCTAAAAATTAAATTATAGTATTGAGTTTGGGGACCATGAATCTTACATCATAAATGACTCGATTTCGTCATATTTTATCAGGACATACATTACAGCTGACTTAATTTCTATTTCGCTCAAATATTGTGTACAATGCCTCAATGATGGCTCGCCTAATATTTGATATACAGATAATTCTCGTTATGAGGGCATTTTACCTACAATATGACCTATTTCATGGCCTTACTCAAAATAATATGATGAGAAAGTTATCGTCTTCTGCAACAAATATGGTTCACAAATTAATTGCTCTAGATGTGCTTTATTCTCAATAGTTTTTTTTCATTTTTTTTTAATTCTGTAGCACAAAGATATTTTACATTGAATATGGTGCTTATCTAGTATGAAATAAAAAATTTGCTCTCAATGTATGCATAGGAAGATATACCTCTCAAAAACATACATCCATCTGTACTGCACTGGGCCCCCGATATAGCCTCATAACATATATGTATAGCAGATATTCCATAGAGTCAAAGAAACCAGAAGAAAATAACCGCTCAAGCTTACATAGTATTTGGAGAATAGTAGCATCAAAATGTCTCAATGAGCCAACAATCAGACACAACTCTCTAAAGACTATGCTAACTTCGATCAAGGGATCAAGCACCAGCTTTGAAAGTGCAAGAAATGCAATAGGTAATAAGCACGTTAGAAATATATGATGATCGAGAGTCTTCATGCCAAATACCTTCCCTACTCCCAATTCAAACCAAGAGCTCAAAGTTGAGACACAACAACTGGAAAATATCAGAAAATTCACCCACTCAAATATTATTCTCCGTTGATCTAGTGTAAGATGACATGCAACTTTAGGCTTTATTAATTTACTTGTATTTCTTTTCTTGAAGTTCTAATGTCCTCCTTTGGCAATACTATTTCAAGTTCATTCTAGCTTGCACATTATCTTTCATTTTACATTTGATATCCATCACAATATTGAATATGTTATCAAAAAAAAATTTCTTAATATGCATAAAATTGAGATTATGTTTAATCAAATTAGTCTTCCAGTATGGAAGATCTCAAAAAAGACTTCGCTTAGTCTGGTTGTGTGTGACACTGAAATTAAGAAGATGAGTTGAAGTTAACTCTGGTATCTTGATGATCTTTGGTACGCCACTAATCATTTGTAATATTTTGACTCCAGTTATTCTGGCGGGTGGACTTGATCTTTCAAACTTATTTTTGAAGAATGCATCTTTGTTTCTTCTAAATGGGTGATCACAACCTAGAAGCTATTGATGGCTGTCAAACGGCTATTTTTTCTTTCATGTTTCAAAGTGAATTCCTTCAATATATCCATATAGTAAGGACAAGGCAATTTTCTGGCTGTGCTCGAACTAACTAGCATCTCCTAAGCAGAAAAATCACTAATTATCTACATAAGAGCCACTCTCATTTTAAGAATTATGTTTCATAGTGATTTCATAAGTAAGCACACTCGTCTCCCATAACATTTGAAGCTCTTCAATCATAGGCTGTAAGTAGATGACAATTTTCACCTTAGGGCTATGTTGAATTAGTATGATGAACGTTAGAAACAAGAATGTCACAGTCATGCACATATTAGGAGAAATTGTACATCGTAATGATTACTAGCCAGCATGAGTACGGGGTTGCGGTGTGACAGTACGGGGTAAAGCCATATGCAAATAACCAAAGTTTAACATTATATGTTTCAACTACAAAGTCTTGGTAAGTATGATCAAAATGTGTCCAGGCTTCACCATGTGACAGATGACTCATAAAATTAGTATCAACAGATTCAGTATTGTGCCAAGTCATGTGAGAAGCTGTATGCATATAAGCGAACAATCACTAAAGCCAGGGTAGGAGAAAAAAATAAAAGAGACGCTTATATGGAATACTTTTTAAATTTTTTCTCTTTCACCACCTTCGTTTGAACTTATCTGCACCAAAAAATTGGTAAGTTTTCTTGACTGCATTAGCTTTTTAGTATATCATGCAGCCATTAACACAACAATTAAACATCTCAATCTGTAACCCTAACTTTGAAACTAACTTTTTAGTTTTTTATAGATCATTTGGAACTAAATTCTTTATAGGGTTAATCTTTTTAAATAATATTTCAACTTGATTGAATACTTCTATGGGCAAGTAAAATTAGATTTAATGCTCTACATTCTTAGTGCCACTGATAACTCCATATGTGTAGTGCAATCATCCCATAAAGATTGTTGTGCAGTGTTTAATAAGTCATATAACTGTTGTAATTGATTTTTATGTTTTTCACTTTTGAGTTTAACACACTCAACAAATTCAGTTCTATGAACATCAAGAACCATTTCTTCGTATGTTCCAAGATCATATTCCTCTTCTGGAGGGTCGTAACTTGTTGAGGCACCTCTTTGATCGAACTGAACTTCTGATTATTCCTCACCATGTGCAGTGTAGTACCAAATAATTAGGTTTGAATTATTTGTGGTAAAGATCCAACATAACTTCTTCGTGTTGCAGATAAGCTTGATTTTTTCTGCTTTGCAGAAGGATGCAGAAACATACTGACACGCCTAAGAGATGACTATCTTTTCTTATATATTTTATACTCATTTTAACGATATTACACTTTAAAGGAAGATATTTTGCATGTTTTTGGTTCCAGGTACAAGAAATGGACTTATAGAGAAAATGAAGAAAAAACGGTGTAATTTGGAGTCAAAACGAGCAAGGAAGAAAATTCTAACCTGACACATTTCGATATGACTGTATATGCTTAATCTCCTTTACATTTGTCACATGTTTTTCAATGAAATTATACTTTAAGGAAATTTTATTTTCATGCATATTTTGTAGGTATAACAATTTGGAGTGAGATGACACTAAAACGGTGCGAAACAGGGCGAAACAGGGCAAAATGGTGGAGCTACCTGCAGGGTGTCACCTAGGCCCCCGAAACTAGTGCCTAAACATCAGACGACAGAGAAGATGGCGCCTAGGTGCGAGAAATGGTTAATGAGTGGTTTTTGAGCGATTTTGGGCTATTCTAGGATGTTCTAGAAGATTTCAAACAACTTGCACACCCTATGGAGTGGTTCAATGAATCTAAACACTTAGAAATGCTAGAGTTATGTCTCTTAGAGTGAAAGGGTGTGTCTCGTGTAGTGAAGAGCTGTGTCTCTTGGAAAAAAGAGGTGTTTGGTTTCTCTTTAGAAAGAGGTGCTTGGCGCCTCTCATGTGGCTAGAGGGGGATCTTTAGAGAGAATTTCTGCTCGAGTTTAGAGAGGAGATGGAGATGTAGATTTCCACCATGTCTAAAGAGATTGGTGAGGGATTTTGAGATACATGTGTAAGGGAATCATATGAGCATTACATTGATCAACGAGAAACTTTGTTGGAGGGATTTTTTTCTTTCTTTCAGAGGGAAAAAGCTAAGTAGTATGTTCTTCATTATCTTCTAACTGTTGTAAACACTTTATAGTGGATTTGCTTTAATTTAATGAAGTTTTTTATCATGTTTAATTCATTCTTTGTGAGTAGTTTTCTTTAGTCTTTTCCTTTGATATGAAGTTGTGGCATCAGTAGGAAAATTTGTTTCATGATAAAAATTTTTTTGGTTTAATGTGATGAGTAACACCCCTTTCACTTCATTTACATAACTTAAGTGGCAATATGTTAATTTAAAATATTTTTTAAGTGAAACTAAAACTCGGAAGAGTGGTGATCTCACAACATGAGTGCACTCACATTGACCAGTTGGCTGTAGCAACATAGTTTAGGCAGCAATACAACTTTTAAGAAAATATAATGATTTGTTTCTATTAGAAGCTTGTAGGTGACATAGTTACATAAAACTAAAAGAATACTAAGTGTAACTCTACACTCAAAAGAGGGTAGGTAGACATATGTTCCTTGTTGGGATATAATTAATTCATAATTCTATCAATTCTTTTACTACTTATACCATTATCTTCATTTTACTTTTCTTTTGCAATGGAATGGAAACATGTTTAGAAATTTAGATTAGCTTAGACTTTCTCTTATTTCATTAATGTGATGTTATTTTCACTGGATCTTAATTTACTTTATAAACTAATCACTTGTATTGTTAAAATCTATTGCTAAACATAATGACCCAGAAGGGTTATGATTTCACCAACTAGTGAGTATCACACTCAACTTTGGAAAGAGCCATGGTGATCATCCAAGAGGGAGTGTAAATTTATTGGGAGATAAGTTTTGATGAGCATAGAATTGGAAATTTTAGGGTGACATATTAAAACCCCTAATTTGGTCAAGATGTTCGGAAACTAAAGTGAGATGTTAGCCCTCATGTTAGAGGAAGTGGGAACTTTAGAGCGAGAGCTTGTATTTTTCCAACCTAACCACAGATTTTGGGACCTAACTATGGATTAGCCAATGTTCTTTATGCACATGATAGAGGGTAAAGAATATAATTGCTTTTATTTTTTACTGATAACATTATATTTTAAGTATTTCACTCTTATAAATTATCTAGGTCATTGCATGAGAAGGGGAGTCTTTGTCATCTCAAAATTCTCCAAACCAATTTATCCAGATATGTTATACTTAGATTTAATATTTTAATTTAGGAATAGTTATTAAAAAAACTACTTTAATCAACATTCCAAACTAAGGCCTGCTAGTAGTTGACTAGAATTAGCCTAAGCAATTTCTTAGATCACTTCTCTAAGGGATTAATACTAGGGTTTTTAAAGAAAACACTATATTACTTGAAATGATGTGCATTCTTGTGTAGTACCCCTAGCATGTAAATTATTTTCTAAATTTTATAACATATCAATTTTGCACACTAGCCACTAAATATAGATTGGTCAAGTTATTGGCCATCTTTGAGAAGTTAAATTACTGTGTAATTGCGGGTTGGATCAAGTTTTTAGTGTCGTTGCCTGAGAAGCTAGGGTGTGAACTTTAGAATAAATTTTAGTTGAACTTGTAAGACTTAGATTTTAAAATTATTATGTTATTATCTAATATGGTTTCTTTTTGTGTGATTATGATATATATATATATATATATATATATAATAATAATAATAATAATAATAATACTAATAATAATAATAATATAAGAAAACTTAAAATACCAAAAAATATTTTTAAAGCGTTTTATATATATCCTATTAGTTAAGTCTCTAGATTTGTTTGTGTAGTTCGGGAGCTGCAGACCATGAATCATACACCTCGAAAATAGAGAGAACTATTTAGAGGATTAGGAAAGAGAAAAGATTTTAAAAGCTGTTATAGAAATGATAAATTATTATGAAGATGAAATACTGAATATTTTAGCTTCTTAGATTGCAGAAATTTCTAGAAAATTAAATCATTATGTAATGTGTCAACCTCATAAACCCATAGTCATTCCGGAAAATTCATTTCGTGAGATGATTGACACTAACTCTTTTGAAAATATTGATAAGATAGACGATCACTCAAATAACCCTTATTCCAATTACGACAAACTAGGTTGGGAGAATCCTTCCAATTTTAGCTGGAATAAGAATTATGAAGAAGTAAACCAATCATGAGATTACAATCAAGATGATCCTTTAGGTAATTAGAATAATCAAGATAACTATAACTTTGGACCTTCTTTTCCTTTTGAATTTAACTCTAACCTACCATATGAGGAGAAGAAGATGTTTATAGAAGATGTTGTTTATCAAATGGAGAGTCAATTGAAGAGTCAAGTGGCTGCAATAAGGAATATAGAAAACCAACAGGGGCAAATTATTAACTCAATTAGCAATCATCCTTGATTTAACTTCAACCCACAAAATGAGGAAGACTTATTGTTAGAATAGGTTGTGAATCAAATGGAGAGTCAGTTGAAAACTCAAGGGGCTACTATAAGGAATATAAAAAACCAACCAGGGCTGATTGTTGACTTAATTAATATTAATCCTTCAAATATTTTACCTAGTAACCCTGAGATAAACCATATGGAGAAAAATGATGAACAATATAAAGATATCGAACTAAGAATTAGAAGAGAATTGGAGTATATGTTTCAAAAGAATTTTGAGTTGAGAAATGAGGAAAAGGAGATTGAAAGATCAATGGAAGAAATTCCTAAGGAATTAGAAAAACCTATTTCCTCAACTAAGATAAATATAGAAAGGCAACCTCCACCATTTACTCAGTACCAATGGGAAGAATTAGAAGTTAACTTGGACAGAAGAATATCCCAGTGGAATTTGATCTAAAATCTGAATCTTCTAGGGAGAATCTAACTAAAAATTGAAGATACCTAGATTTATCATATAGAGATGCATTTCTTATAAATTTTAAGGATGATATTAATATGAAAATTAAGAATATGAGTAGAAGAATATTGGATCTAGAAAAAAAAGTAAAGGAACAATAATTGGAATCAATGTTAGAAGTTGAAAGAAAAACTAAAATTTAAGGATTTAGTAGGAATCTTAGGTTATGAAAAATATTTGGTGATTGATCGGTGTTTACTTAAATGGAAATTTGATACTGGAGAAAATTTTTTGTCTGGCTAGTGATGTTAAACTAAGCGCTTTGTGGTAGGAAACCCATGGTTATTAGTGTGGTTTGACTTAGTATGTTTGTGAGTTGTGGTTGTTTGTGATGTATTGTGTTTACTTTACTGTGGATTGATCAATTTGATTGATGTTTGTAGATGCTTGGATTTTTTATGAAATGATTTGATCTTTATGTGTGTCATTAGGGAGGTGTCTCCTTAACTTATTATTATGCCTAGAATTGTATATGTTCTCTTGTAGTAGTTAGATTGAAAAGTCCACTATGACTCAGGTCTCGCTTGAAATTGAGTTTTACAGGAGGCATTATGAGTTTGGATGGTGATAGTTCCATCTAAATTTTGTTACTTCCTTTTTCCGACCTTGTTTTCATTTAGTAGGATTCATGAACCAACTTGATGAGAAACATGTGGATGATCTTACTGTATCTTTATAACTATTAGAGGTGTAAACTTAGTGGGATAAAGTGATGCCTGAAGTTGGTGTTCGTGACCCAACTTAACAGGGGTAATCTTGTCCATGTGGATAACCATATAAAATTCATGGAAGGCACTTAATACATCTATGTAGTGATTCCGTTAGAAATTGGAAGTAAGTTAGTGTGATGCGATGAGTTAATAGAAGAATTAACCTCATTTATCATGTGTTTTTGTGTTTGTATTTTATGTTTGTTTTAGTTTTACAACTTTATATAGGACTTGAAGAACATTTTTATATTCCTATCCGGATACCTGTTATGCTAGTTAGACTTTTGTTTAGTCAGTTTCATTCTGACATGTTTAGCTTAGATTTACTTTCTCCTACTTTTTTTATATCCTGATTATAATTGTAGATGTTTCTAATAGACATTTTTGACAGATATAATTTCTAAACTATTTTTCTTCATACTTATATTTTTTGTACTTAATGAAATAAATGTTTAAAATCAAGTTTGGGGGGAATAAAAATTATTTTCAAACTTAACTTTATTTGTCCTTAGCAGCCTGTATTTAATTCGAGATCACTTTTTAAAATGACATATTGTATGTGGTGTTATCTTTAGGATACTATAATTATGATTTCTAGAAATGATATAGAGGAACTTAGTAGAAAATTTAGTAAAAAGAATGAAACCAAAGTTAAGATATTTAGTAGAAAATATTAGAGAAATGATTTTACTATTTATAGTAGGAAAATTTGAATTTTAAAAAAATTAAAGATTTTTAGAATAATACTTTTTAAAGAATTTAGATTCTATGAAAATTCTTTCTCAATAACTAATACTAGATTTTAAGTTAAAGAAAGAAAATAAGTATTTAACTTTAGATTAGGGATAATGAAATTTAAAATCATTAAAAGTCTATCCAGATATAGTAATCTTAATCTAAAAAAGTAGGGGTTAAAAAAGATCCTAAAAGAAAAAGAAGAAGAAAAAAGAAAAGAAAAAGAAAAAGAAAAAAACGAGAAAAAGAACAAGAAAAAGAAAAGAAAAAGAAAAAGACAAGTATGAAAAAGGGAGGAGAAGCTTGAGGAATAGGACCTAACTAAAAATTGATTTCACTTGAATCTTTCTAAGGAAGAAAACTTAAAATCAATCCTATGCTTAAAGTTATAAAGTATTAGTAAAAATTATTTTCAATATAGTATTCAAAATTTTTGAAATTAGTATTTTTCTAAAAATCCCAAGTTTGGATAAATTTCAATTAATTCTGAATTAAATAGAAAATCAATATTCCTAAATTTAATACAAAATGTTATGTTACCTTTGATATCATCCAATTTGCTAGAAATGCTTCTAAGTTGGACTATACAAAAGTTATGTTACCTTTGGCTAAACGGTGGAGCTACTTGCAGGGTGGTGCTTAGGTGCCCGAAACTGGCGCCTAAGAGCTAGATGACAGAGAAGACTGCACCTAGGCGCTAGAAATGCTTAAGCAGCAGTTTTTGGGCAATTTTGGGCTATTCTATGATGTTTTGGAAGATTCTAAACAACTTGCATGCCCCATGAGGTGGTTCAATGAATCTAGACACTTGGAAAGGCTAGAGTTGTGTCTCTTAGACTGAAAGGGTATGTCTCTTCCAGTGAGGAGGTGTGTCTCCTGCAAAAAGGAGGTGTTTGGTGTCTCTTTAAAAAGAGAGGCTTGGCGCCTCTCATGAGGAGTCTAAAGGGGGGATCTTTGGAGAAATTTCGGCGCGAGTTTTGAGAGGAGATGGAGATGTAGATTTCCACCTTGTCTAGAGAGATTGGTGCGGGATTTTGAGAGATATGTGTAAGGGAATTATATGAGAATTGAATGTTTCAGCGGGAAACTTTGTTGGAGGGATTTTTATCTTTCTTTCAGAGAGAAAAAACTAAGTAATGTGCTTTTCATTATCTTGTAATTATTGTAAACACTTTCTACTGGATTTTGTTTAATTTAATGAAGTTTTCTATTGTGTTTAATCCATGCATTGTGAGTAGTTTTCTTTACTCTTTTCTTTTGATATGAAGAAGTGGCATAAGTAAGAAAATTTGTTTCAAGATAGAATTGTTTTTTATTTAATTTGATGAGTAATATCTCCTTCACTTCATTGACATAACTTAAGTGGTAGTATGTTAAGTTAAAATCTTTTGTAACTGAAACTAAGACTTGAGAGAGTAGTGATCTCACAACATGAATGCACTCACATTGACCGGTTGGCTATGACAACATAGTTTAGGCGGCAATGCAAATTTTAAGGAAATATAATGATATGTTTCTATTAGGAGCTTCTAGGTGATAAATGGTTGCATAAAACTAAAAAAATACTAAATGTACCTCTAAACTCGAAAGAGGGTAGGTAGACATATGTTTCTTGTTGGCACATAATTAATTTATAATTCTATCAATTTATTTTACTACTTATGTCATTATCTTTTGCAACAGAATGGAAGCATGTTTATGAATTTATATTTTCTTAGATAATCTCTTATTTCATTAATGTGATGGTATTTTCACCAGTTCTTAATTTACTTTACAAACGGATCACTTGTATTGTTAAAATTTGTTGCTAAACATAGTGACCCGGAAGGGCTATGATTTCACCAACTAGTGAGTACCACACTCAACTTTGGAAAGAGCCATGGCGATCATCCAAGGGGGAGTGCAAATAGTTAGAGAAAAGTTTTGATAGGTGTAGAATTAGAGATTTTAGAGTGACATACAAAAATTCTCAATTTGGTCTAGATGTTTGAAAACTAAAGCGAGATGTTGGCCCTCAGGCGAGGGGAAGTGAGAACTCTAGAGTGAGAGCTAGTATCTTCTCAGCCTAACCACGAGTTTAGAGATCAAACTCTGGATTAAACAATGTTCTTTATGCATTTTACAGAGGGTAAAGAAAAGAATTGCTCCTATTTTTCACTGACAACATTGTATTTTAAGTATTTCATTTCTATAAATTATTTAGGTCATTACACGAGAAGGGGGGTCTTTATCATCTCAAAATTTTCCAAACCAATTTATCCAGATATTTTATCTAAAGGTTTAAGATTTTAATCTAGGAATAGTTATTAGAAAAAACCACTTTAATCAACATTCCAAATGAAGGCATGATAGTAGTAGACTAGAATTAGCCTAAGGGATTTCTTAGCTCACTTCTCTAAGGGACGATACTAGGGTTTTTAAAGAAAGTCTTATATTACATGAGATGATACGTATACTTGCGTTGTACCCCTTGTGTGTAAATTATTTTCTAAATTTTATAACATATGAATTTTGCACACTAGCCGCTATATATAGATTGGGTCAAGTTTTTTACCATCTTTTGAAAGTTAAATTACTGTGCAATTGTGGGTCGGGTCACATACCCTATGAACGATAAATGGGCAATTGTGTTGCCACTTGCATGAATTACTCAACACATTTTAAGAATTTACCAGTGAGTCCTTTCATCCTTGATATAATCTATTATATATCCAAGCTCTCAAATTATGAATATCCAAATGCAACATTGATATAGCTATAGAGATTAATAGAACTATTAAGAAAAATTTAAATTATTCTATTAGAAATAATTTTATACAAAACATAAATCTTCATTTAGTTGGCGGACGACACTGTAGGAGGCACCAATCTAACAATCTAACACCTAAAATTTTATATATACTACTTTTAGTGAAGTACACATTTTCATGCATAGATTTAAAGCACATAAGTGCTATGTAAGTGCATATCAAAATTTAGTTGTGAGAGATGTAAATATATAAGAATTGTGTGTGACAAATGAATAATGTCACTTATTTTTTATTTATTTTTCAATTACCCATGTTTAAATTTGTATGTATGACTCCTTAAACTCAAGAAATTATGGTTGGAGGAAAAGCTATTAAATAGGCTTAAGCTTTCTATTATATTCAAAGTATACTGCATAAAAATATTAAGGCAATCTCAATGTGGTTATACCAATCTCCAGCACAATAATACTAAGCAAAACTATGAAAAGCATCATCGCGACCACCATTCTCAAACCCAATAAGTAAGTCATCCTAAGAAAAGCTAAAATAAGAAATCCTGAGAAAGAATAAGCAGAGTCACCATACTGGTTTCATTAGTCAGTGCACGGTGTCACATGTGACCCCTTTATGTTATTGCAAGAAGAACAAGTTCAGCTCCCCTATGGTAGCATGAAAGAAACTTCCTAGCTAATTAAAGTTGCTCAACCAAAAGTTGATCTCCAATTATTGTATCACCAATCAAAACTTTTCCATCAATGGATATAAAATATGGTCTCAAGCTACAAACACTCAATCTAGAATATCCCTTATTTATTTGTTAGGTGGTTAACTCTCTTAATATTATTATGTGCCCAAATGGCCGCCTTTAATGTCCTTACCAGGGTCAGGAAAGGTATGATCCACTCCTTAAGGTTTTGAAGAGATAAAATTTGTAATTAACTAAGATAAATTAATGTTCATGATCACTGAAGACATAACTAAGAGAGAGATGGAGATTGATCAAGATAAGTTCCAAGTTATAGAAAAACTAACTCAACCTACTTTTATTAAAGGAATTAGAAGTTTTTTAAAGCATCAATGATTTTATCAGCAGATATTTTTCTAGACAGAGGAAAGATAAGGTTTTTCATATGATATGTTATGCTAGTAAAACTTTTAATGAAGATAAGTTAAACTACACTACTATTGAGAAAGATTTACGAGCAATAGCGTTTGCATTTAATAATTTAGATCCTTCATGATGCGTAACTGATCGCAACTTTTTATATGCTAGGTTTTATCCAGTTGACACCACCACTTGAAGAATTTAATCTCAAGCAACGGTACCAAAACTTGATGCGTACTTTCTATTTTTGATTAATTTTATATATCTTTGATCTATTCACAATTCTATAAATGCAATATGTATCGCTCAAGTAATATAAGGCTCTAGTGGAGTTCTGATTATCAATCCCACAGGAAAAGTTACAAAAGTTTAAAGCGTAAAGTGTAGTATAGAAATCCAATATCCAAATCACAATGCACGTACTGTAAATATTAAATTTGCTAATGTGTAAAGATAGTTAAAAATTTAAGTTTACTAAAGTTACTTTCTAAGCTTCTAAAAAAAGTTATCTAACACAGAACTAAGTTTTGTATTGAAAGTTTGAAATATGGAAAACGCGTCCTCCCTATTACAATTATACTATGGTGAGTGAAAGATAAACATTAGTGATGACCTTGTATTTTGCCAAATAGGAGCATACCTATTCTTTACCCTCTTCCGAGTGCTATAAAGAACATTGGCTAATCTTAGGTTTAGTCCCTAACTTCGTGGTTAGGCTGGGAGGATACTGGCTCTCACTCCAGAGCTCCCACTTCCGTCCACCTGAAGGCTAACTCTCGCTTTAATTTCCAACCACTAGGACCGAATTGGAGATTTTAGTCTGCCAGTCTAAATCTCCAATTCTACACCGAATAAAATATATTTCCCTATTTATTTGCATTCAACCCCCATGAACTTCACCATCCATGGAATTTGAATGTGATCTTCACTTTTGTAGAAGAATACATAGTCCTTCTGGATCATATGTTTCACAACAAGTTTTAACAATTCAATTGGCCAAATCAAAAAGTAAATGAAGCATGAA
This sequence comes from Phalaenopsis hybrid cultivar, assembly GCA_002079205.1. NCBI lineage: Eukaryota > Viridiplantae > Streptophyta > Magnoliopsida > Asparagales > Orchidaceae > Phalaenopsis > Phalaenopsis hybrid cultivar. Next base: position 181,741 of record JXCR01140214.1, on the reverse strand, counting down.
ATGTAAAATCATCACAAAATTTTAGCATTAATTCGACACATCCAATCTAAATCATCACTTCACCATATCTCATTGCAAGGAGAAAGACAAATAAATCTACTCAAAATTCACAAGGAAGATAAGACAAAACAAGGATTTTATATATAAAAGCAATGTCATACAAATAATAAGAATTAAATAAAACTTATCTCAATTTGTCCCCCAAGCAAATCCATTGAAGTTCCTTTGAATTCTCTTTTCTCTTTACAAAACACACAATTCCCTCTTTGGATAAGTAAGGAGGAAGCAATCTCTCACTCTCCTTCTCCTTCTACACTCGTTAGAGAGGATTCCTTCACAAGACTCTCATAAACCCTAGACTCTCACATCACTCTCCAAATAAGACAAAACACTCCTACAAGACTCACACCATCAAACTAGGGTGCCAAAAATATTTTAAATTTGTTTAGAACAAATTTCACAAGAGATTTTTCAAGCAACCCTCCAAAATTTGTCCAAATACATTGAATTCGGGCTCAAACCGACATCGGTCGCCGACGACACTAGATAGGCACCGTTAGTGCTCTATCATTTCAAATGTTCTGAACACTCTGCAATTGGGCACTGTCTGTGCTGGATAGGGCATTGTTGGCATCAGTAGGTAGATTTGTCTAACTTGCCTCATTTCAGTCTAAATTCGTTCCTTTTTGCTTTATTTTGCTCCAAATGCCTTAAATCATCACACCGGCAACAAAATATAATAAATACACTCCTTTAAAGTGCAATATCACCAAACATGAGTAAAAATATATATGAAAAATCCAACATATTTTTGGTGTGTCAGTACCAAAGTTTAAAATATTACACTAATAACTTGTCTATTAAGTATCTGGTAGCTAAGGAGGTTACCAAAACCTATTTTTTTTATAAATATTTATATTATAGGAAATTAATATTAAGATAATGGATAGAAAAGGTGTTGAGAATCAGGAAGCTGGTCACTTATCAAGACTTGAGCAAAAAATTTTTGAGGATGTGTTTCATGCAATTAATGAGAATTTTCCTCATTAATAACATCTTTTGATTTATGAAAAGACATTCACTGGTATGTATAGTTTGTTAATTTAATTGTTAGTTGAATCATTATGTTTGATTGTGTTGACTTCATTTTTTGCTCAACCCTTTTCGTCGTCTTGTATTTAGTTGAATGTAACTTGAGCTAAATTTTTAGCTAAACCTTAATTTAATAATACTTAATATAACAAAATTTAACTAAGCCCTAAAACTAGCATTAATAAACATAAGCCCAAAACTTATAGTCTTCTTTCTTTAGATAATCATAGGACTCCAAAATTTATTCAAAAATTGCATGATGCTTATCATCACATATAAAGACAATGCAAAAAATATTGATGATCATATAAGATAACTTTTTACGTAAAACTCTTCATTTCAAATTTTCACACATGAATAATAATTTCTTCAAGCATAAAAATCATCATTTTCTCCATAGGCTAATCCATTGATCAAAATTACATTCGTATGTTGAATAATCATCATAATCACAAATGAGAAGCATGCAAATCAGTTTGGGGGTCACCAAACACTTTTTTAATTTAAAGATTGTCATTCATTAAAAATGATCCTACAGTATATTTTTCAATGAATCATTATTTTTTAAAATGAGCCTAACCAGTGTGTTTGTGTCATTGAATTCTTTCAAATGAAGCTCTTCATGCTTAAATGTTACAGTTATTGTAATTATTCTTTTTATAATCAAATTATTATTTTGACACCATCAAAGTATTTCTAAAATTTATTTTTAAAATTTAATGTGATGATTAACCTTCTGAATTTCATTTGCTTTTCATTATAGCCAAGTAAATCGTTAAAATGTGTTGTGATCCGTAATGACTCCAGAGAGCTATGGTGGAATCAACTCAGTTAGACATATTGATCTATATAGTATAAAGCAAGTGTTATGTATGGAAATAAAAATGTTAAGGAAATAATATTTGATGGGTTCAAGTTGGTATTTAAGGAAATAAAGCAATTTTAACGAAACTTCTTTATGTATTTGAGCGAGAGGGTAAAGAAGAGGGTTGCTCCTATTTTTCACTAGCTACATTCCCAACTGACACTTTACATTTTCTACACTCCACTTATATCAATGTAAGGGAAGGTAACCCTATAACTTGATAATCACCAATCCAATTTGGATAAGTAAGATTTTTATAGGATTTAACATTTAAAACTAGATTGCAATTTACCAGGAGTAGTTTGTGGAACATTCACTTAATGTCAATTCCAGGCTAAGAACTAAACATAATAGGCTAGAATTTCTCTTAAGTCTAATTCCCCATTCCGTGTGGAATCAATATTTCAAACTCAAAATTTGATATTACTAATACGACATGTACACTTGTGTGAGACCATAGAGTGCAAGTTCCGCTGGAAATAGAGTATCAAGTTTTTGACAACATTGTTGGGAAATAATCATGTAGTTAACTTAGGAGAATTTTGGTTGAACCATTTGGACTTAGACTTGAAAATATGTTGTGTTAGTTTTGATGTGTAATTGTTTGTTTGTTTGAAAATGAAAAATTCTAAAAATATTTTTGTGTGTTCAACTTGTGTGAAACCTATTAGTTGAGTCTTTAGTCAATAAATACATAGTAAAGGACCTACAGAAGTTGAACCCTATGATTTAGAACTAGAGAAAACTAGTAGAAGAATTGGAAAATATAAAATACTTTTTAGACTTGTAGAGGAAATGGTGAACAATCAATAAATCAATTTAGATACCCAAGAATCAATTAATGATCATCATAATGCCCATAGACCATTAAAGGATTACAGTAATCCTATGACAGATAATATTCACTTAAGAATTCAGACCCCTACTGTCAAAGCCAATGCATTTGAACTTAAGTCTGTCATTATCCAAATGGTGTAGAACAATCAGTTTGGTGGAACATTGTCTAAAGATCCTAACTTACACTTAGCATGTTTCTTAAAACTTGAGCTACATTTCGCCATAATGACATATCAAACGATGCGTAGGTTTTTTTCCTTTTTCTTAAGGGAAAAGGCTAAATGTGGTTAAATTTATTAGTTAGGATATGTGGTGACTAAGCCCAAAAATTCCTAGCTAAGTATTTCCCACCTTCAAAATGGCTAGACTTAGAAATGATATTACTTCATTTTTCCACATGAAGGCGAGTCAATTTATGAGGCTTGAGAATGATTTAAGAAGCTTCTTAGGAAGTTCCCACATCATGCACTACCTAATTGATAGATTATTCAACCTTTTTACACTGGTTTAGTAGGATCCCTTAGATCTACTACTGATGTTAAAGCTATTTGATGTGGCGTATTCTCTGATTGAGGATATGGACACCAAAAATTTTCAATGGCTTTCTGAGATATTAAACCCTGGGAAGGTAGCTAGCGTACATGACATAGATGTGCTTTCTAACCTAATTTCTCAAGTACCAGCCATATCTAGAAAGCTAGATCAATTTGGAATGAACTAACCTCAAAAACCTCCAATAAATGAAGAAAGCTTAATTGAAAACTGGATTGATGTTAATAACCCTCAACAGACCAAATAACCCTTATTCAAATTTCTATAACCTAGACTTGAAGAGTCATCCTAAATTTAACTGAAACAACAACTCTGGTGGGGGAAACTAATAATGGGGAAATAATTAAGAAAATTCTTTAGGAATTTGAAACAGATAGGGTAGTACCAAAGACATAGAAAACCAATTGAGACAGATTGCTAACTCACATAGCAATCGACCTAAAGGAACTATTCCCAGAAACATTGAGATTAATTATATGGAGAACAATAATAAACATGTGAAAGCTGCAAAATTAAGAAGTAAAAGAGATTTAGAGGATGTAGTACAAAAAGATGTTGCAATAAGAAAGGAGACTATACAACCTGAAAGAACTTTGAAAGATATTTCCAAAGACATAGAAAACTAGTCTCACCAAATAAGATTAACATAGAAAGACCACCACCACCATTTCCTCAATGACTCAAAAAAAAAAGGACCAACAATTTCAAAGCTTTTTGGAAGTATTTTAGAAGCTGAAAATTAATATTCCTTTTGCTGAGCGTTAGAATAATTACCCAGCTATGTAAAGTTCATGAAAGAGATTCTTAATTAGAAGAGGAAATTTGAAGATTATGATACTATAGCACTCAGTGAGAAGTGTAGTGCTATCATATAAAAGAATCATTTTCAAAAGCTTAAGGATCCTGGCAGCTTTACTATCCCTTATGCAATTGGTGAGAGATTTTATAGCAATGTGTTATGTGATCTCAAATCCAGTATAAACCTTATGCCGCCATCTATTTTCAAAAGGTTAGGATTAAGAGAGGTGTCTGCTACTACTGTGACCCTTCAACTAGCTAATTGATCAATCACTTATTCAATGGGGTTATAGAAGATGTTTCATAAAGGTGGAGAAATCTATCTTCCCTTATTTTAAATATTTAGGAAGATAAAGAAATTCTCATAATATTAGATAGATCTTTCATACCCACTAGATAAAATATGATAGATGTGCAAAAATGTGAATTAACTATGAGGGTAAATGATCAGAGGTTACTTTTAAAGTATTAAAATCTATGAAGTATCCTTTGGAAGGAAATAAAGATGTCTGTTTTTGAATAGATTTAATTGATTTTGTTTTGTATCCATTTTTGAGAGAGATGTGAAGTTAAAATGGTAAAGATAGATTTAAATGAGGAAAACTCTATAGACCTTGTAAATGAATCTACTATATTAATAAAAGAGAATTTAAAAATTGTTTGGGAGAGGTTTGAGATTTTCAATATAATAAAAAATTGTAAACCTTTTATTTTGTCTATCGAGGAACCCCCTAAACTTGAGATGATGGTGCTTCTAAAGAATATAAAGTATGTTGATTTGGAGAAGTCATCTACAGTACAAGTTCTCATATCCTCATATTTGAATCATTCATAAGAGGAGAAATTAATGGATATCCTAAGGAATTATAAGAAAGCTTTTGGATGTGCCTTAGGATATATAAAAGGAATTAGTCCTTCTATCTATATAAACATAACCCAGATGGAAGATAACATAAACCCTAGCTAGATACTCAAAGGAGATTAAACCCTATTATGATGCAAGTTGCTAAGAAGGAAATATTGAAGTGGCTTGATGCAGATATTATCTATCCTATATCATATAGTGTCTTGGTTAGCCCTATAGACTAAGTTCTTAAGAAAAGGGGAGTGATAGTGTCTACAAATGAATAGAATAAATTGATTCCCACTAGACATGTCACTAGATGACAAATTTGTATGGATTACAGAAAATTATATTCAACCACTAGGAAAGATCACTTTTTTTACCCTTTCTAGATCAGATGTTGGATAGGCTAGCTGACCATCCATATTTTTTCTTTCTAGATGGATATTCTTGGTATCAACATATACCTATTACTCTTGAGGATCAGGAAAAGACAACATTCACAAGTCCATATGTGACTTTTTCTTTTAAAAGAATGCCCTTTGGGTTATGTAACACACCTGCCACATTTCTGCGGTGCATGATGCCTATTTTTTGTGACCTAGCTGAGAAGGGAATAGAAATTTTTATTGATGATTTTCTTAGTGTTCAGCCCTTACTTTGACTCTTGTTTGGACCATTTGACAAAGGTGCTAAAACGCTGTGAAGACACCAACCTTGTCCTCAATTATATGAAGTGAAAATTTATGTTTTTCACAAATTGTAATATGTCATAAAACATCTGAAAAAGGCATGGAAGTAGACGCAATAAAGATTCAAATTATAGAAAAAAGTTTCCTACCTACTACTGTGCAGGAGTTAGAAGTTTTTTAGGACATGATGGATTTTATAACCGATATATTAAAGGTTTTTCTAAAATAGCTAAACCTCTATGCCATCCTTCAGAAAAGGTTGTTCTATTACATTTTGACCATGAATGCCTAAATGCCTTTAATACTGTGAAAGAAAAATTAGTCACAACTCCTATAATTGCCTCACATGATTGGTAGATACCATTTGTGTTAATGTATGATGCTAGTGACTTCGCTATTGGGGCAGTTTATGGACATTAACATGATAAGATGTTTAGAGCTATATACTATGCTATTAAGACCCTTAATGAAGCTCAAATTAATTATACCACCACTGAGAAGGAGCTTTTGGCTATAATATATGCTTTTGATAAATTTAGGCCTATTTGATTGGAACCAAATGTACTATTCATATAGACCATTCTACAATTAGATATCTTATGTCAAAAAAAGATGCCAAACTAAGATTGATGAGATGCATCCTTTTGATGCAAGAATTTAATATCGGGGTTGTAGATAAGAAGGGTACCGAGAGTCAAATAACAAGCTATTTATCAAGACTAGATCAGGAGAATTTAAATGTTCATGAAGATGAAGTTAATGAAATGTTTCCTTATGAGAAATTATTTGATATTACTGAATGACACATTCTATGGTAGGTTGCACAGTGAATTATATAGTTAGTGATATTATCCCTTTAGTTTCACATACCATCAATGGAATAAATTCATTGATGCATCAAATATTACTTCTGGGACGACCCATACCTTTATACAAAATCTAAGGATCAGTTGATTAGGCGATTTGTACCCATAGAAGAAACCCTTGAAATTATTAAGGAATGTCAAGATTCATAATTTAGGGGACATTTTGGATTTGATATAACTACTTTTAAGATCTTACAATTTGGATTTTATTTACTTTATTAAGAGATGTGAATAAATATTGTAAAACTTGAGCTAGAAGCCAAAGAATAGGCAATATTTCTAAGTGTGATGAAATGCCCCTAAATTTTACATTAAAGATTGAAATTTTTTATTTTTGTGGTGTAGATGTTATGGTCCTTTTATACCTTCATTAGGAAATTTAAAAATTTTTATAGCTATGAATTTTGTCTGAAAATGGATTGAGGTAGTGGCTCTTCCAAATTGTCATGCCCAAAGTGTAGTGAAAATAGTAAAGAAGAATATCTTTAGAAGATTTGGTATGCCTAAAGTAATCATTAGCGATGGGGGGAGCCATTTTAGGAATCCAAGGATTGAGAAATTAGTTACAAAGTATGGAATTAAACATAGGATTCCATAGTATGTCATCCCTAAATGAGTGGTTTAGCAGAAGTATCTAATTGAGAAATCAAAAGGATTTTAGAGAAAACTATCAACTCTAATAGGAAGGAATTGTCTTTAAGACTAGAAGATGCACCATAGGTTTATAGGACTGCTTATAAAACACTTATAGGAATGTCTACATGTAGGCTCATATTTTGTAAAGCTTGTCACTTACTAGTGACATTAGAACAAAAAACATATTCGGCTATTAAGGAATTAAATTACAACATGAAGGAAGTTGGAGAGTAAATATTACTATAATTAAATGAACTGGATGAGATTAGACAAGAATCTTATGAAAATTGCAAAATTTATAAAGAGAAAAACAAAAGGTAGCACGATCAATCGATTCTTAGAAAAGATTTTTAGACTGAACAGGAAGTTTAATTGTATAATACGTGATTGAAATTATTTCTCACAAAACTAAAGTCCAAGTGGTTAGGACTTAAGTTATCCGTTTTGGTGCAATTGATATTAATGATCCTAAATGTGGTAGGATATTTAAAGTGAATGGGCAGAGACTCAAACCCTACCTATGTGGTGAGAGACCATTGATAAATGAGAATTTAATGTTGGGTCAACTTGAGTAAATATTTGGGCCTGTCAGATTGAGGGCATTGAACAAAGTACTTCTTAGGTCAAGTTCTTATTTGTGTTTATGGTTGTTTCTTATTTTTGTGTAGATTGTTTGTATGTCTATGTTATTATTTTTTTTGTGAGTGCTTTGATTTTTATTAGGATAGTGTGATTCAAGGGAGGCAAATACTTATTCTTCTCATTATGACTGGAAGTCAGTGTGTCTTTGCAGTAGTAGGAGTAACCTTATCCTCCATAACTTAGTTCTCTATCAAACATAAGGATTTATAGAAGAAATGTTGAGTTCAGACATAGGACATATCCATCTCAATTCTTCACTTCCTATTTATGACCCTGATCTTTCATCATGTTGATTCAATAGAGCAACTATTAGAGGAGCATGTGAATGATCTTTTCATTACAGGTTGAGGTGTATACTAAATGGGTACGGTAGCACCTGAGGTTGTTAACATAGAAGCAAATTCCATTTGTTCAGGTACTATCTGATCCAAGATAAAATTTTTACAAAAATGTGTTAAAGCACCTGACAATCAATAGAAGGAGAAACCATTAGAGATATTGAAATTGAGAAAAGAGATGTGATGAGAAAGAGGATGAGTGATCCTCATTTTTCTTTAGTATATATTAGTGTATGTGTGCTTATTATATGTGATTAAAGACTTAGAGAGGACCAAATATTGAATTAAAGTAATCATGCCAAAACTGGACCTGGTGCCTAGGTGTCGCCCCCACCTGCTCGATAAAATGCCCTGAATTGGGCTAGTTTAGTTCATTTTCTCAAAGAATCCTCCCCAGCTTTTCTTCAGCAACTGAGAGGCGATACCAAAGGCACCCTTTGATCTCCCAATTTAACTTGTGCTTGATGTTTTGATGAGTGGCTTAATTCAACATGGGTTTATCAACTTAACAATATGGTAAGACCAAATGAACTTTGAATAGTCCAAGAGATTCTAAAGTTGCTTAGAGTCTCCCTTTGAGCACCTTTACAAGATTTAGGATATTTCATAAGACATAAGGGCTTATTATGATTTTTTGAGGAAAATCATCCTCAAGACATAAAGAATCTCTGAGATATGATTTGGGCCCCCATTGAATAACACTTATTAGTGAGAATTATTCCACAACTTACTTTACAGTAATATTCAATGCCCAAGGGTTTGGTATTTAAAACTTTATGCCTAAAGTCTCCTTACAAATTGGAGATATTTTAATAGTTGAAATTTATATAGACCATCAGATTGGTATTTAAGTAGGACTTGTTGGTGGCATGAGCGATGATGACAAAGGCATCTGGTGATAAATTTAGGATGACAGTATAGTATCGTATCTCCTGACTCGAGGACCTTGCGAGGGTACAAGATTGACAATACTATTCAATGACATTTGACAAGAGGTAACCCTTACTTTATGAGGTTTTCGGTGGTTTTCGCCCAATAGTGTAATTGGCTTGTGGATAGTTTGATTTATAAAATATACAATACAATGCCAAAAAAACTACATTTCTCATGAAACTAATGTTTTCGTCCCTAAGTGGAAATCTAACTTACTTATATGCATGAAAAATAATGATTTTTTGGTGTTACCTTCAAAATGTCCACTTTTTAGTTATCTAAATTGAGCTAAGAACTACCCTCCTTTGATCTTGCTGATATAGTATAAGATGCACTTTTAACTAACTTTTTCCCCTATTGTTAATGTGTTTGTAACTTCTTAAATTTTAGCCAAACAAATAATCAACTATACCATAAGGAATAATAAATGAACTTACTAGACAATGTGATCTTGGAATGACATTGTACCTTTCAACTTGTTATATTTATTATCATAAGCCCTTATTTAAGTGAGAACTACATCATATTATCTAACCTTAATCTTAATGGTTTTTAAAATAATATTTAATTAAAGCTAATAACTCACCAGATTATTAGATGATATAAAAAAAATTATCAGCAAATCACTAAAGAGCCATACTCAAGTATTCTTGGCTCATATGGTTTAATTATAATCTTCATATTTGATCTCTTTCAATGCCTCTATTTTTCATTACTTTCACCTCTAATGGATGGATTGGCTATGCCTTACTTAGTAGCCTCCATTATCTATATGTCAGGATTCATCTACCTCCTCGAAGTTCTGAAATTTTCCATAAGACCTTTTTGTGCATGCATGCCTCATATCTAAAGATTGGTGCCTTCTTAATCATCTTTACTGTCGTCCAAAACCTTAGGGATAATTTTATCTTAATCTATAGGATGTGCTTCCTTCAACTTTTCTATGACAAAAATGGCCATCTTTAAGAATAAAAACAACAACAAGCCATCATTCCACTAAGTAGGGTCAGCCACATGATTCTTTTTTCTCCATTACGTTCTAATGAGTGCCATATTTTTGTTTAATTCTAATGGATTAAGATCATTTTTTATAAAATATGCCCATGTCTTTTTAGGTCTACCTCTGCCTTTCTTAACATGAATCAAATCTAAAACGTTTATTCTCCTTGTAGGATCAAAATATGATTAAAGTTTAATGTGACGAAACCATCCAAGATGACTCTCTCTAATCTTGTTCTCCACTGTCATGGATATATTTATTTCACATTTTGTCTCTAAGTGTCTACCCACTCGTCCACCTGAGCGTTCTCATATCAACAACAATTAACTTTGTTTTATGATTCGCTTTTAAACGCCAACATTCTGCGCCATAGAGCTTTGCAGATCTCACAACCGTCTTGTAAAATTGTCTTATCAATCTAAACGATGCATTTGAATCGCACAATAGTTCTGATACATTCCTCCTTCAACCAACCAACTTGAATTCTATTAATAACATCCCCATCAATATCCCCATCACTTTCAAAAATTGACCCAAGATATCTAAAACATTTACACCTTATAATGATTTGATTACCCATGGTTGCAAATCTTTCACTAGAGCTAATACTACTACAATTACATTCCATGTATTCAATTCTGGATCTACTCAAACGAAGGCCTTTAGACTCTATTGCAGACCTCCATAATTCATGTTGTTTTTGAACTCTTTCTCTAGTCTTATCCACAAGAAGGATATCATAAGTGAAAAACAGACACCAACATACATCTTCCTGTAAATGTCCAATCAGTGCATCCACTACTAAAGCAAGACATATATGCGCTTAATGCCAATCCTTGATGTAACCCTACTGAAATAGGTAAATACTTGATCAATCCTTCTCAATATCATTATTTACTTTCATGTGCTACTATTTACAATATCATTTGGTTGTGCCTCCAATACCAAGAGGAGAACCGATAAAACAAACAATCCTACAACTTTTAACATGACCCCATCCACCAATGTCAGCAGATATTGCCTATGCCTCCAAAAGGACAATCTAATCTTGATACTTGAGCGAACTATGCCACCAACAGGAAGAATAACAGCAAAAGGCTACATACATTGGCTTTGTACTGTGGTCTTCTACAAGTAAATCATGTCTTAATATATTTCAAGACTACTAAAAATAAAATTCGTACAGCTAAATTATGCCTTGATATTTTTATCTTTTCAAATTCTCAGCATACAAAAAATTTCTTCCCCTGCACTTAATTTACTTTTCAAATATATTATTTGGCCAGTGGATCATAGCTACGGTAACTAAACCCTCTCAACCAACATAACTTGCAGATTGCAACAATAACTATTTTACTTCCTGAGCCAAATTAATTTAATTCTATCCTAAGCTAATTTTTTTCTTGATCCTAGATATTAAACAAATAAATAAGTTTCCCCGAAGCTATTCCCAAGTTTCTGTTTACTTCGAAATAATATTACATTCGGACTCGGACGCATTCAGAGTCCAATAATGAGACGTCACGTGTCAAGTGAGCTCCACCATTTTGAACACTTTGGTGCCAACTTCGACCATTATTATTGATTTGTAAATATGTGTGACAATAATACAAACTATCATGAATAATAAGGACGAGAAAGGAGCTATAATTTCGTAAGCTTGATGCCATTTTCGTTCCATGGATTTGCTTTTCGGTGCTGGTTATGGTGCCTGAAGTATCTCTTCTGTTTACAAATGAATATTATATGAATGAGGAGCTGAGGAAGGATCTTAGACGAGGGACAAGTAAAAGTTATTGGGCTTGAAGCTAAAAAAGGGATAGTTGGCGCAGAGGCGCAGAGGCGCAGAGAGAGGGCGTTTCTGTAATATTAAAAGGAACATATTGTATATGTACAAGAACTTATAAATAATTTTGGTACTCTGCTCGCATATTTGGTATTGACAAGACGAATCAAAAAGTTTATTTTCTTTTGTGCTAGTTGATGAATCGCTGTTTATTCGTGCATGGCTGGATACTTAACACCGTTCTTGAAAAATGTTGGGTTCGTTCATATTTTGCTTCACTCACAATGGCCTGCGATAGCCTCAGTGGCCTCCTACCAGTTCATTGCTACCTGAATTTGCATTGAAACAAAAAGCTATTAGGATGTGTTGAATCCAAAACTGTCAGGGAGAGATGCCTAACGAATAGAGCACGATTTAGAGGAGAGTGGAGACTGTAAAATTGCACAATATTTATTTACGAAATGCACCCATATTAATAGTAATGGGGGATATCTAATTACATTTTGTATCCTTAGAAAAATTTGGTTAATACATAGTTATAAGGTCGAGAGCGTCACATGGTGTCTGGTCAGATGGAGCAGGGAGCCTGGGGATGCAACTGGTCAAATTTTGGGTCGAGCGCCCATTTGTTGGGAGTATGAGAGAACGTCCGGTTGGCTGGGTCGTTTCTCAAGTAGCTATGACCGAAAGGAGGTCAGCAAGACGCAAGACCCATGACCGACTGTTTTAGATCTGATTCAGTTTAATTATTCGCCCATCTTGGTTAAAAATTGTTGGTGGATTCATTAGCCTGAGCATTGTGCCAATAAACTTTAATGGATGTGGCTGAATTCTGCTCATCTATGGGTTATATTCTTCCCAGCCTGTAGATGCTAGCAGGATAGACAAAGGCCCTTGAACTACTTTTGGTTGGTTCCGATCAACTACATTATCATTTTTGTCGGTCGTTAGTTCTCTTTAATATTCATGCTAACATATTTTAGTTCTTTTATTTTCTTACTCCTTCATAAAATTACTTGTGGTAAGGATAATGAAATCTTAATTTTAAAAAAATTGTTGATATTCATGATTTTTAAATGCACAATAATTGAACGATCCTAGAATTTCGTACGGAGACCCTTATAAATGGGGAGAGTTGAGGAACAAATAATTCTTATCTCAGTCTTCTTCGAGCAAGTCAACTTTTCTTATCTTTTTTTTTGTGATCATAGAAAGTGGTCCCCTCTCTAAAATGGAGAAGTTCAGTTAGGATTAACAAAAGATGGTTGTCCAAGTGATGAAGCAGTCTACGAAGGCCTTTTTTAAGAGCGTGCATCCAGAGAAACTTCTTGTGGCTGATCCGAGACTTCTTGAACCAGGTGACAAACTGATTTGCTTTCTGGCCGCCCTATAGAGAGGCCCCAAGAGAGGGAGCATGGTTTCCCTGTTAAGAAACGTTGGTTGATAGGGATGACCCATCTGCTGGGTAGGTCAACGGAACTAGTAACTTCCACCTTGGACCCTTCTATGTTGGAGGAAGGGTTGCAATAAGAGCCTGCAAATAAGGTGATGCAGCCGAAGGAATTGAGGGTGACAATTTAGAAGGTAGCTCATGATCCTCTGTTGGTGGATGCTCTAGAGTCGTTTCCATTCTCCATAGGTGGAATATAAGATAAGGGAGGGAGCTTACTCCTTCAGCATCTCGGACCTGCATAAGATGTTGAGCTCGCCATCTAATGAGGGAATTGATACCCCTCCCCCCATGCAACATGGCACTAGTAGGACTGCCACTAATTTGGGGTCTACTAAGAGTTACAAAAAATTTGGAGGACTACCGAAGAAGGTAGTGATTTTTCATGTAGTTGACCCGATTGAGGCAATCAACCTGTCAAAGCCGCCCGACTTGATGAGACAACAGCTTTGTGAGGCTAAGGCTTCACCAATTTTGAAGTCTGATCACTCTCGCGCTCGGGAATTGTGGCTGCAACAACTAGAGGAAGAGTTTCCTACGATGCATTCCAAAGAGTCCATTCTCCAAGATGAAGTGGTGGCACATTGTGCCGAAGTGTTTCCGATGAGGGAGATGTTTCGGTCTTCCGTCTTCAATCTGAAATTGAAAGAGAAGATATATTTAGGTTTGGAGGGCAATTAGTATATCGATGACTATCTTTTCTTTGTTATAATATAACTGAGATGGCAATCAATGATTGTATATGATATTTTATTTCTGACTCTTAAGTTGTTATCGGGAGGATCCATATTGTAAATAAAAATATTGTGCTTAAATGAAAGTCTTAATTTTTTTCATATCATAATGTTTGTAAAATGTGACTCCATTCCTGTGGTACAATGTGATAGAAGACCCTTTTATCCCAATGTCATTTCAACATTTCATGATGTACTATAAATAGGGTCTGCGGGCTTGGAAGAACCCTACTTCACTATCTTTTTTTCTGAGTGATCTTTTTCTCTCTCGACATTCTACACTTCCTCCTTTGGATTTTTAGCTTTGGTTCTCAAATACTCCACAAATTTGTTCAACATGAACTCCCCTAGTGTTGTATTTGTAGTAACCACAAGACAAATAGATGTTCTTCAGTGGTCTTTTGTCTTCAATGATTCGGTAGTTCTTAGGCCGGCAAAGAAGGACAAGGTTGTTCAACACATTTGAGGATTGCCTGGTTGTCTATGTAGACCAGTTCAATTTCAGATTAGGGCTACTGCTTTGTCATGAGATTTAATCAATTTTCAACTACTATGACATTATTATGGTACAGATGATGCCCAACTCCTTAACTATCAGCATGACAATTTTATCTTTCTATGGCAGTTGGAACTTCCCTTGTCCCTCGATTTCTGTTTCCACTTTGTTGAGAAATTAGGGCGAAGAAAAAATAAGAATCGACATAAATCCAGAAGAACACACAAAAATTTAAAGAGGTTCAGCAAAGATGTCTACGTCCTCGGGAGCAGAGCGGCAGCTTTCTTTCAACTCCAGAAAAACGATTACAAGATACATGAAGAATAACCTAGGGTTACAAACATGCCTATATACAACCCTAGAGAAATCCTGAGTACAATATGTAATTCTTAAATTACCCACGTATTGTACTGCGATTTGGACAACATATTTCCCTATTTGGTATATGAATCATACCTAACAAATCTCCACCTTAGTGAATATCCGACCCCTTAGGCGAAATACATCATGGTGTTTCTTACACACTGAAGTGGGTTTGGCCACCATGCTTCTCTAGAAACTACAAACATTTAACAAGTCCAAGCAATGCAAGAACTTGTTGATAGTAACCGGCTTAGTCAACATATCAGCTGCACTTTCATCAGTATGAACCTTCTGCAATAGTATCTCACCAGAAGCAAACAACTCACTAATCTTATGATACCTGACATCAATATGTGTGGTTCTCGCATGGTACAACTGGTTCTTAGCCAGATAAATGACACTCTGACTGTCACCTTACTCAACACCTAGTTCATTTACTAGACCACCAAGCCATAAGGCGCATTTGCAGCTTCAACTACTGTCATGTACTCAGCTTCAGTTGTAGATAATGTCACAATAGACTGAATTGTTGATTTCCAACATATAGACCCTCCACAAAGAGTAAACACATACCTAGTTGTAGACCTTCTGTCATCAAAATCACCTACATAGTCTGAATTAACGAACCCCACAACTGAAGAATCATTTTATTTACTGCCAAAAATAATTTCATGTTCTATAGTATCCTTCAGATACCTGAAAATCCACTTGACTGCTTTCTAATGTCGCCTTCCAGGTTTAGACATGTATTTGCAAACTTGACTAACAACATGAGCCAAATCAAGACGAGTACTATTGCATGCATCAAGCAACCAACTGCACTGGCATATGGAATCTTTGCCAAGTCATCAATTTTTGTATCTATCTTAGGACATGGTTTTCATAGAATCCAAGTCTTTCATTTCAAATTCATGGCTCAATAAAGCTTTTAAACCATGAACATCATTCATATTCTTTGCAGCAATTATTATATTGTCAACATATAGTAACATAAAAATAATAGAACAATAATCAAAGTTCTTCACATAAATACAATAATCATACTCACATCACTTGTAGCCAATCTGAATCTTGTCGAAGTCAAACCGCTTGTACCATTGTCTTTGAGAGTGTTTCAACCCATACAATGATTTCTTTAATCTACAACCCAGATGCTTCTGTTCAGGTTGAGTGAACCCTTATGGCTGCTCCATGTAAATCTGCTCCTCTAAATCACCATGCAAGAAAGAAATTTTAATATTCATCTGCTCCAAATGCAAATCCCAAATAGCTATTAATACAAGCACTGCCCTGATTGAATTATGTTTGACCACAAGAGAAAAGATTTCATCATAATCTATCCCCTTCTTCTATGAAAATTCATTTGCTACCAGTCGAGCCTTGAAATTTTCCCCTTCTTTTTTTGATATTGTTGGTTTTCTTTTATACACCCACTTGCACTCAATGGTCTTCTTCCCTCAGGAAGCTGAACTAGCTCCTAAGTGTGATTTTTCTATAAATACTCCATCTCCTCAACCATTGCACCCATCCATTTCACTTTCTCCTGGCTTGTGATAGCTTCTTGAAAAGTGGTTGAGTCATCGCTGCTTGTGAGAAGTGCATAAGAGACCAACTCTTCATAACCCAATCTACTAGGAGGTTTTACATTGGTGCGTCTATATCTATCTCTGACTAAATTGTAATTCTGCAAATTATTTGTATTAGAATCACTAGGTGTAGGATTTGAACCTTCAAATATCTCAGTTGCTACTAAATGTTGTTCTAGATCCATCTGCACTATATTTGAACTGGAATTATTCCCTTGCACCTTGTCTTGATTGTGCTACAATATTGACTGTTCATAAAAAACTGCATCTCTACTTATCACCATCTTTGTTACAATAGGATCCCGAAACTTGTATGCTTTCACACCTTTTTTGTATCCCAGAAAGATGCACTTCTTAGATTTTACATCAAGTTTTGATATTTCATCTCCATGTACATGCACATAAACATGACAACCAAAAATTTGTAAATGATAGAAATTAATTGGATTATCTGTCCATACCTCTTCTACAACATTGCCAACTAACAATGCCCGAGGTGATCTACTGATGAGATAGCATGCCATATTCACAACCTCTACCCAGAAACTTTTAGGAAGCCTGATGTCGATTCTTTGGTATAGATGTTTATTGTGATGTATGCGATTATATGCTTAATTTCCTTAATAATGATTTATATTTTGTAACAAAGCCAACAGCTTGATCCTAAGAAAAAGCTAGGTAAATTTTCCACTATGAAGTAAAGAAGAATACAGTTATAATCTTTAAATATGGGAAACTATGCAAGTATACGTATCGTATCAAGTAATATAAGATTTTTTTTATTAAGCCCCGAATATTAAACCCACAAAGAAAACTGGCAATATACACATTAGAAAACTAGAAAGTTTAGATGACAAATATCTACTTAGCAAAATATTCTTACTTAAACTTAAGATGCTATAATAGGAATGAAAATTTGATTCTGTTTTTAATTTTTGGATTTATGAAAATAAAGTAAGCAACTAATTTACTTAACTAAATATTTGTTAGACGAAGGCAATATAAGTAAAATATCTTTTTCCTTATCTTGAATCAGTAATAAGTATAGAAATTTTATTATGGAAGTATGCTAAATGTGTTGTGCCAAATAAGAGTAATAATATTATTTACCCTTACTAGAGAAGCTATAAAGAACATTGAATAATCTATAGTTTGAAAATTCTTGAAGACTGGTTAGGTAGGGAAGATACTAGCTCTCACTCTTGAGTTCTCTCTTCTCCCTACACCTAGGGGCTAACATCTCATATTAAAACTTAACACTATGAATCAAATTGGGGGCTTTTGTCTTTCACTCTAAATTCCACTAATTCTACACCCTTGAAAAGTTTATTTCCCTATTTATTTGCACTCAACTCCATTAACTACATTCTCATCCATGAAATCAATATGTGATTCTAACCATTTTTTGACTGAGACAATACCATCTAGAATTTTACATTTTCTCACAACAGGTATTAACATCTTAATTGGTAAAATCAAGAAGTAAATGAAGTGCAAGGTTTCAAATCATCACCACTTTTTCCAAAATTGAAGTCTAATACTTCACACAACTTCCTTTAAATACTTAATTACTTATCATTTTAAGGAAAAAGATAAAGATAACTACTCAGAATCCATGAAGAAAAAACAACCACAAATGAGTTTAAAAGTACAAATCATGCTCACAAATAAGAAATCTAAATTAAAACCAAGTGTAGGCACAAAGATAAACACATATCTCAATTCCACCAAATGTCTTAAAGTTTGTTTGAATTCTCTTCCTTCACTCACAATACAAAACTAACACTTAAAATAAAAAGAAAGTGGTTGGCAGCAGCGGTGGTGGCGGCGGCAACTTGGATGAATGATGGCTTTAATGGTTGATGGCCGACCACTTCTCTTGATGATCAAAGTCTTCTTTAATAAAAATCCAAAAGGTGTCGTGGTTTCTCTTCAAAATGTGTCTCTATTCAATGAATCTTCTAGAAGTTCCTCCTTTTAAAAGCCAAATGAATGAATTTTCAGGCCCATGGGCTATTTCCCACGTTTTTACTAAGGGTTGCTTCAAACACCTCTTAAAAAATTCATCTAAATTCAATGAATCATCAAATAACTACTTCTAAAGCTTAAGCGTGGGGTACCTGGTGCTTAGGTGCAAGCATTTGACACTTAGGCGTCTGTGCTGGGAGTTTAGGCGCCCTAGTTCAATTTTACACCTTCATCATGTTTGCTCCAAATTTGACTTTTTCCACTCCTAGCATTTTTCATCCATTTGAATGTACGTGAAAGAAAAACACAAATACCTTTCATTAAAGCGTAATATATTAAAAAATAGGCACAAAAATGTGTATGAAAACACTGTATATTTTAGGTGTATCAAAATCCCCCAAACATAAAATGTTACTTATCCTTAAGTGACCATTCAATCTTTAAAAACTAAATAAGCTTCTTTAATAGTTAATAAAATTTTGATGTAGAAATATAGTAGTCCAATTTAGAAAAATTATTAGTAAAAGAGACCAACTTAGAGTTTAGAAATTTTTAATCTTAAGAAATATGAAAATATGAGTTTTTATCTAATTCAGAAGTATTGCAGAATCTTCAAATATAGATTTTAGGTATTTTATCTTCTCCACTTAAAATTTTTTATTAAGCATAATTCTACTTACTATATTATATCCTTAAGCTTAAGAGTTTCTTAAGTCTTATACTTTGAAAAGATCTGATGTGGAACTAATTTTTTATTAGGCACTAATCCTCAAGCTTCTCCTCCCTTTTTCAATTTTTCTTTTTGTTTTTCTATTTCTTTTTTTCTTTCTTTTTCTTTTCCTTTTTTTTTCTTTCTTTTTATTTTTCTCAAGCAAGGATTACTATATCTGGATAAGTCTTTAATGATTTTGAATCTCACTCTTTCTTTCCTAAAGCAACGAGTTGATATTTTTCTTTCACTTAAAAATTTAATAATAGTTTTTTAAAATCACTCTCAATAAAAGAAATTTAAGTTTTAAAAATAAAAATCTAAATTGTCTAAATTTTTCAAAAATATACTTTTTTCTACTAAAGATAGTTACACTATATTTAGCATTTTTCACACTAAATATTTTTAACTTTAAGTTTTTCTTTATTACTATAAATTTTAACTAAATTATCTTACTCTTTTCTATATTCAAAATTTTACTTCCCTAATATAAATTCATATACATGAACATTTTTCTTCAATAAAAATCAAATTTATTTGAAGCATAGTTGAGAACAAAAAAATTTTTAAGTTCTTTAGAAAACTTTTCATCCTCCCCTCAAACTTGAGTTTTTAATAGAAATAAAAAATTTTAGCATCATATATAAATATTGACAAGAATGAAAATTTAAAATAACATGCTTGCAGGAATTTTCATATCCTAAATATGCAATTACAAAAATCAATAACAGAAGTAAAAATTAAATTGATCCAATTTTAATTTACTTAACATATAGAGATTCATTAGACTTTTATGCAATGGAGTACAACATAAAAGCAAACAAACACACTAAAAAACATACATGACTATAACATAAATAAAAATATCTAGTAGTAAATTGAAAATTTTAAACACGCAGCTTTTAAGTAAAAGGTTAGCTATATTCTAAACCTTCCTAAGATCCAGAATTAAGTTCAGTACAAACTAACTAATTATAATAAACAACACAATTATCACAATTACTACCACCAAACATAATAACTACTCACAAAAACATAAATACATCACAATAGTGTCCAATAAAATAAAATAAAAAATAACTATCTAAACAATCACAACTGAAAACATAACAAAAAGTACAAAATACATACATTATCAACAGTTCACAATAGCAAACAAACTAAAAATCCAATAAAACTATAGATCCAAGCTAATCATCCTCATCCTTTGCATCACTATCATCACTACGCCAAGTAGCTGCAGGCTCGTATGGTGGATATCTAGGGTACTAAGGAAATACAACATCCTGGTTACCTCTCATGAAGTTTTCCATAGCTAAATTGTATTCACCCTCATAATCGCTATGTATCTTCATATATTCATCCATATGCTTTGCAAAATGTTCTAAGTTTGACATCTTTTCATTGGTATTAATGACATTATTCAAAATCTTTCCCAATAGCTATGATTGAGAATCAGATCCAAAAGTCTGACCTCACGATGTAGAAGCATGTGAAGTAGAAGCTCATGATGTCGACACATCAGAACTACCAAAAAATCCTCCTCTCTAGCAAAAAATGGAATGATTTGAATAAGATTTTACATTCACATTGATAATGGGCTTAAGAGGTTGCAAGATCTCCTCCCAACTGTCAAATCTAACTCCAGGACGCTCACATAAAGAAAAGATCAAGGATGCAAATCCCAAACCTGCAGTAGTAGCAACGACGACAAAACTAGTAATAACTCCATGAATCAAAGCTCCAATATCAATGAGCTTGAACTGTTAGATGCAATAGTTCAAAGTAGCTCGATCGCAAGTCACTTCACTAAGATGATTTGTAGGTATCAGACGAGCAGAAATAAAATAGTGTCATGCCTTTGCAGTGGCATCCAACTTTGAATTAGAAAAGTTAACTCTTCTTTCATTTGTAATCTTCCAAAGTCCACTTCCATCAGTCAGAGATGAAATAATCTCGTCTAGCTCCTCCTCAGTAGGACTATAATTTGAAAAGAAACACAAAGTGCTCGGGGGAAAATGATAAAATTGATTTATTACCTTTGGTAAAAAAGGCACTGTCTTCCTCCTCACCTTGACTCCTTCTTCAGCTTCATGGAGATTTGCATAGAACTCCCACACAACAAAAATCACTACTACGTTCCCACTGGCAGGGAATAATCAAATCTTCAATAGCTCCTCCCGAACTTTTAAAACACCACTCACAAATCAACTTTCTTGATTGCGGTGCTTCATTGTATCGATCATGAGCTCTCAAACTGACAAACTTGCTTGAATTGAATTGATCCTTTCCTTTGCTCCTCTTCAGTCTTGGTGCCATTTCTAAAAAGTTGTATAAAATTCAAAATAAATTTGAAATTCAACTCTAAATCACTTAACTTAACTCCTTAAAGCTTAAACTAACAAACCCATCTGTTTTCCATAGCTTTTTCTCAAATTTTCACCATGAATAGGGATTTTTGGGTAGCTCATGAATGTGCTCAAAATACATGGTGAAAATAAAAATTTTTTACATAGAAGTAAAGCTCTTACCTCAAAGATATCAAATCTAACAATTTTTGCTCCAAATCACCAAGAAATCTTCAAAAATGGTCGCTAGAAGGGTCTGCATTCCTCTGTGTCATGGTCTTGGTCCTAGTAATACTTGCAGCACTTCCTAACGCCCTAAAGGTAAGCTCTGACTCTCATCGGTGATGCTTGCTTGAAGTATTCCTTGTCTTGGATAGCATCTACAACATCCACCATTGACACTCCCAAGGAAGTGATTTGGGATCCCTCAAACTCATCAAAGGGTTGTTCATAATATTGGGTCAGACTCTCATAGTACTAGGTCGTCCAACATCCACCATTGACACTCTCAAGGGAGTGATTCAGGGTCCCTCAAACTCATCAAAGGCTTTTTCATAATATTGGGTCAGACTCTCATAGTACCGGGTCATCCACTAGCTCTAATTTTTTATCTAACCTCCCTAATCATTGCATTAGTCAGATCCCCTATTGTCTTATGAGGATGGTTATCATCATACCTCGGCCAAACAAATGATCTTGGATCCTCCTTTGGTTTCCATTCACTTCTTGGTGGGGTACTATTCTGGACCCATCGACCTACTGGCTTACCTTGGGGATGCTCTCCTCTGCAAGGATGTCCTTAAACAAAGTGAAACTAGTAGAAAAAGAGAACTTTGAGTTGATATCTGATTTCAATTTTTTTAATGTAAGGATTTATGAAGTTGACACCACTACAGCGCCAAAAACTTGATCCTTGTATGCAAAGTAAGTTGTGTAAAATATATATAATTATAGGTAATTAATAATGGGATTCTACGCAAGTATACATATCATTATCAAGTAATAATGTACTTTCTATTTAAGCCCCAAATATCGATCCCACGGGGAAGGTGTTAATTTGCAATGATAAATTTTATCAGAAAATCAAACGAAATCACTGTCTCTAATTTTGAATGTTAAGATACTAACCAAACTAAATTAATTAAATGTTAGCAGAACTGAAATGCAAATTAACAATAACTACTAATCTACTAACTATGTTTATCTAATAAGGTTTCTTATGTGAAAAAGCATCCTTCCCACTACAATGAAATTCTGGTGAAATGAGATGAAAAAAATGTTTATAATATGTATTGTGTCAAATAGGAGCAATTTTAATTCTTTACCCTGATACAGTGCATAGAAAATCATTAGTTAATCTTAGCTTTAGTTCCTAAATTTGTGGCTAAGCTAGGAGGATACCGGCTCCCACTCCAAAGCTCTTACTTCCCTTCACCTGAAGGCAAACTCTTGCTTTAGATTTTAAACACTAAGACCAAATTGGCGATTTTATTCTGTCACCCTAAAGATTTTCCAATTCTACACCCAACAAAGAATATTTCCCTATTTATTTGCACTTAAATCCATGAACAAATTTCTTCTCCACACCCAACAAAGAATATTTCCCTATTTATTTGCACTTAATTTCATGAACGAATTTCTCCTTCATAAAATCAAATGTGATCTCCACTCTGTTGTAGAATGCATACTCCATTTCTTGGGTCATATGTTTCACAACATATTTTAACAAATCAATAGGTCAAATTGAAAAGTAAATTAAGTTTGGAGTTGAAAAATCATGACAATTTATTTTATATTTTAATTATGGCACATTCATATTATCTCTTGATTTCTTCAGATCTCAGAGTAGGGGGAAAGATAGAGGAAACTACTCAGGCTTCATAAGAAAGATACGACAAAACACAGAGTTCATATATAAAAGAAAGTTCATACAACACTAAATAAACAAACAAACTTATCTGGAACTCTTTCTCAAAGAAAATTCTTTGTAGCCTTTCCTTAAAAATGCAAGAAGAAGAATTCTCTCACTTTTCTCCTTCCCCAACACTCTTACAGAAACTTTCACACTAAATCTCACCACAAAAACTCTAAACTATGAATGCAAAATTACTAATTGACTCCAATATGTGGTGGAATGAAGATGGATTATGGAAATGTAGAGTGGTGGAATGTTGTAGAGCGAAGAATTAACGTAGAGGAGCCTCTTTTTTGATGAAATTCGGCCTCAAACAAAGCCCAAGGTCAGTTCTCCAAGAGGTGCCTCCAAAAACTCTTCAAACATCGTTCAAATACATCGAGCCTTCTAGAAACAGAGTCTGAACCGCCTTTGGCGCTATCAGTGCTGAGTAAAAATCCTTCAGCTTTCAGTTATTCTGCGCCATCAGCGCTGACCTTGGCGCCGTCGGCGCTGACCTTGGCGCTGACCTTGGCGCTGTCGGTGTTGAGTGTTTCCTCAAAAACGTCATTTTGACTTAAAATTTCATCTTTTTTGCTTCCTTTTTACTTTAAGCCCTAAAAATCAACAACCTACAAGAAAACATCAAAATACCTTCCATTAAAGTGAAATATCACCAAAAATATGTATAAAATATGGGTCTAAAAATGCATATATTTTTAGTGTATCAAAATTTCCCAAACTTAAATGTTACTTGTCCTCAAGTAACTTCTCTACTACATAACAATATGACTTATGCTAAAGAATTTAACTCTTAGACTTCCATATTTTAGTTCTCTAAATATAACAGTTTTACTTAAGAAAAAATCAAAACAACTCTAGTTAATACTAAAGGTGTAAGGATATTCAGTAATTAAGTCTAAGATTTCTAATCCTCGACTCTTTTCAAAAAAAATTGCAATTTGTTATATTAAATTCACTTAGCAAATTCATATGAAAAAGAACTTCATAAAACTTTATTAATAATTAAGTTAATATTCAAATCAAAAGTTTAGAAAAATGTGTACTTCATAAAACTTTATTAATAATTAAGTTAACATTAAAATAAAAAGTTTAGAAAATGTGTCACCAAACTTTTTCCTTAAGTTGATTCAAGTGAAGCCAATTTTTAATTAGGCATCTCCTCAAGCTTCTCCCTACATCTTTTCTTTTCTTTTTTTTCTTTTTTTTCTTTTTTTTCTTTTCTTTTTCTTTTCTTTTTCTTTTCTTTTTCTTTTCTTTTTCTTTTCTTTTTATTTTCTATATGTGAGGATTGTTATATCTGGATAGCCTTTAATGATTTTGAACTTCACTATCATCTTCTTAAAGTTTAAAACTTTTTACATTTCTTCACTTAAAAAATTTATATTAACTTAAGGATTTTATAAAGTTTAATTTTTTTCCTTTTTAATGAATCTTTTAAGATTTTTAATACTTCAAAAATACAAATTTCTTTACTTAAAATAGAAAAACATAGTCTTATTCTGTTTTACTAAATATCTTATCCCCTAGAATTAACCTTTATTATTGAATTTTTTTTACTTAAATTTACTGTATATTTAGAAACATAAATAGAGTTATCTCAAGTTAACCCCTAAAACCAAAGGTCATGTTAAATTTAAAATTTTGAAAATATAGTTAAGTGAGGACAAATAAAATGAAGTTTATTCACTTTTTCTAAAAATGATTTTTCTTCTCGCCCCCCCCCCCAAACTTAAATTTTTAAAAGATTTTTACATGAAGAAGCATTAAATACATAAAAAAATCATACCTGTTGGAGATTCTGATTTTTGAACAAAAATTTTGAAATACTACAGGTGCTAATATGAAAACTACAAGGCTAAAAACATTAAATTGCAAATAATACATATAAAATTTGTTGAGAAAGCGCTAATCACAACGCATAACAAAGTGCTGAAAATAACAACAAAACTAAACTAAACTCTAAAAATAAAAATAGTTTTTCACATTAAAGTTTTACATTACATAACAAACAAATTCTTCAACAAGATCACAATACAAACATTACAATCACATAGTACAAACACAAACAAACAAACAAAAAGATCACCAGTCATTATCTTCTTCATCATCGACATCTAACTTTTGTTGTTAATATGGAGTAAAAGTAGGGTGAATAGGGAACTGAACTATATGGTCACCCCTCAGGTATCTTACTAAAGCATCATCATAAGCAGCATCATACTCAAATTTCTAGTGAATCAGATCATCAGTGTGGGCATTTATGGCCTCCATATTATGCATCATAAGATCCATCCTTAAAATATCTCCCTGTTGAATCATCATCTGGTCCAAAAACTCTTTATTGTTGGGGTCACTTGAAGTAGGCTCTGACCAAAGGAAAATATGTTGAGATTTTCATACCTATTTTACACTAATTTTGAAGATATTGCACTTTAAAGAAGAGTATTTTTTATGTTTTGTTGCAAGTATGATGAATTATGGACTTTTGGAGAAAAAGAAACAAAAGCAGTGCAATCTGGAGCAAAAATGAGCAAGAAATGCAAGAAATGATATTTTGCCCTGTCACCTTTCGATAAGTCTTTCGATGCTTAATCTCTTTTACACTTCTTGCATACTTTTGAATGAGATTACACTTTAAAGGAAGATTTTTTTCATGCTTATTTTGTAGGGTAATCTCTTAGGAACNATAGGGCTATCTCTTAGGAACACAATGCAACTGAAATGGAGCAAAACGGAGCTAAAACAGAGCCAAATGGAGTGAAACGGTGGAGCTACGCAGTCTGCCCGCCGACGGCGCCAAAACGGTGCCGACGGCAATATTTACCCAAGAAGACCAAAAAATGACAGAAAAACTCACCGATAGCGCCCTCGAGCCCGCCGACGGCGCCCGAGATGACTATGAACCGAGTTTTGGCGGTTATGGGCCGAAATTCAATGTATTTAAACGCTTTTTGAAAGGATTCTTGTGGCAACTCTTCAAACTTAGTCCCTACACTTTAAAAGAACAAATTTAGGTTAGAAAAAGGGGGTTTTTGTGACAGGAATGTTAGAAAAAGTGTGGAAAAAGTTTAGGGTTTTTAGAATAGGAGTAGAAATGTAGATTTCTACCCTTCTGGAGAGATTGAAGAGGAGATTTTGAGAGAATTTGAAAGGAGATGTTCTAGCATTGCATAGATCGGTGGGAGACTTTATGGGAGAGATATTCGTCTTTCTTTCAAAGCAAAAAAGCTAAGTATTGTGTTCTTCATTATCTTTTGATTTTTGTAAACACTTATTTAGTGGATTTGCTTTGGTTAAATGAAGTTTCCGTTGTATTTTCTTCGTGCTTTGTGATGGGCTTCTCTTACTCTTTCTTCTTGTTTGGAAATAATGGCATGAGAAGATTATGTCGTTGTTTTTATTTTACTTTTCTTTGTAATGAGCAGAATTTGGTTTAGATTTTGTGATGTTGTTTTCATTTTACTTTTCTTTTGTAATGAGTAGAATTCATGTTTAGGATTTTGTGATGCGAAGAAGCAGATTTAATTATCAATGTGATGGTTTTTACTTGCACTTTATTTACATTACAATAAATGGAAGTGGATTTAATTATAAATGTGATGGTTTTTACTTGCACTTTATTTACATTACAATAAAGATCTTACTTTTCTTTTGTAATGAGTAGAATTCATGTTTAGGATTTTGTGATACATGTTAGAAGCATACTTTTCTTTTGTAATGAGTAGAATTCATGTTTAGGAATTTGTGATGCATGTTAGAAGCGGTTTTAATTATAAGAATTCATGTTTAGGATTTTGTGATGCATGTTAGAAGTGGATTTAATTATAAATGTGATTTTATTTACATTACAATAAAGGCCTGTTGTAGTGTTAAAATTCATTGTAATTGCATTAAGACCTGGGAGGACTGTGTAATTCTCAACAAAGTAGAATCACATTCAGATTCCATTGATGGTTAAGTTCATGGGAGTTGAATGCAAATAAATAGGGAAATATACTTTGATGGGCTTAGAATTGGAGATTTTAGGGTGACAGACTAAAATCCTCAATTCATTCCTACTATTTTAGTACTGAAGTGTAAATTTTAGCCCTCAGGTGAGGGAAACGTGGGAGCTCCAAAGTGAGAGCCGGTATCCTCCCAGCCTAGCCACAATTTCAATAAACAAGCATAGGATTAGTTAATGTTCTTTATGCCTAGACCAAAGGGTAAAGAATAAGAATGCTCCTATTTGGCACATACAATATTTAATGCATCTCATTCCTTTACATTATCCAATTCATTACATAAGAATATTATTTTTTAATATCTCAAAATTCTCCAAAACAATTCATCCAAAAAGGGTTATCTTTAGAATTAATATTTGCATTTAGTTATAGTTACTATCTTTACATTTAACACTTGCATTTAAGAATAGTTGCTAGATAAAACATCATTTCAATTGACATTCCAAACTAAGGACTAATTATAGTAGCAGGAGATTTGACTGAGGACCTCTTACCTCGCTTCCCTGTGGGATCGATAAACGGGACTCCACTAGAGCTTCACTGTGGGATCGATAAATGGGACTCCACTAGTGCCTCTATATTATTGAGCGATACGTATACTTGAGTTTGAAATGTGACTTTACAAATCATTAATAAATATATAAATCTGGGTTCATAAATTCTTGCATATTAAAAGTTGCATCAAGTTTTTGGCGTCATTGCTGAGGGTTTAAATCATCTAGTAGTGGTGTCAAATTCTTGTATTTTTAGGTATATAAAAAGTCATTGTCAAGCTCACTAAAAGTAGGGGTTCTAGAAGTAGAAGGAATATCCTTAGCCTATCTTCCAGATCTCCAATCAACATGGGACTCGTAAGTCTTGATGTTGGCAGGCCCAATCGGTCTCTGAGACTCAATCCTCTCTCATCAGGTCTGAAATCAACTCTTTCTTGCTCACAAAGTGTGTAAATGAGAGCAGGGTGCGCCAATCCACCAGTGGTCTCTCCGAGAGCAATAGATCGAATTTTCATATAAATGATAGAGCCTACATTTATATCCATCACTTGTTGAATACAATAGTTAAGGATTGCTCTATCCTTGGTTACTTCACTATGACGGTTCGTTGGAATCATCCTTCCAGAAATAAAATAATTTCAAGCCTTAGACACTACATTTAACATAGAAAGGGGAAAGTTAACTTTAACTCTACTTTTTATTTTCCAAGACCCTTTCTCACTAGTTAGAAAAGAAATAACTTCATCTAAGGCTTGATCTGTAGTAGAAAATGAATGATACTGACATCTATAAACATCTTCTAATTGATAAAACTCATTAATTTTCTTGGAGTAAACTCCAACATTTTTTCTCGAACAAAAACAAATTCTTCAGAAGCCTCAGGAAATTTGGCATAAAATTCCATCACAATCCCAATTATCGTGTCAACAATAAAATAGTAGAAGTTTTCCCACTGCCGAGCGATAATCAATCGTTCAACTTCTTCTCCCGAATTTCTAAAACCTCGGTCCTGAATCACTTTTTTATCTTCTTGAAAACTATGAAATCGAGCACTGGCTCTAAAGCTAATAAGCTTTGCTTAACATATTTTATTTTCCTTTTGCTCGATCTAGATGCCATAGGAAATCTAGAAAATTTTGATAAAAATTCCAAATAAATCCTAAAATTTTGAAAATAAAAAATGTAAACCACTTTAAACTCAAATCCACTAAGTAATAGTTTTTCACCAAAACATTTTCTCAAAATCTCCCAAAAATTTCAAAATTTTGGATCTAGTCAATGTGAGAAAAATCTTTGGTGAAAATAAAAAAAAATTACTTTAAAGTGTAGCTCTTACCTAGAGAAGATAAAATCTGAAGTTCCTTTGCCTCTAAATAGCCTCAAATCCGCCCAAAATCAAGCCCTAGGTGCAAAACTGAAGGTTGAAGGTGACTTAAGGGGTAAAAATGGAGGTTACGGTGAAAATTTTGAATTAAAGGGTTAATTTGCAACTGTTGGGTTGAATGCATCGTCGGCACCAATGCCAGCACCGTCAGCACTGAAGGACTAAAATTCACTATTTTGATTTTCAAATTTTCAATTTCCTTTCCATTTTCTCCAATGTTTTTAGTATTTTTAAACACAAATTTTTATCTAAATTCATAAAACAAATTTTACAAACAATCATTTTCACAAACAACAACAAACTATCTTTTATATATGAAAATACACTTTTTACAAACACTTTTTACAAATCACAAATTCACACCTATTAAGCAAACTAATTATAAATCAGCATTGAAATCAAGCCACAACACTAAATGCTGACACAAAACTATACACATAATCAAAGTTCAAAATAAACCAAATCAAACCTAATCAAATCCACATAATTACACTAAACATGTAAATATTTTTAAACAAGTAGAGAATTCACAATCTTCAATCATTTAGTCTCATCTTCAGTGCTATCACCACCTCTAATATCTCCCATAGATTGGTAATGAACATGTAGGTTGTATAAGGATCAATACGGGAATTGATCTGTCAAATTTTCTTCGATCCACCCTTTTATTTAAACATCCGAACTAATCCTACTTCAAAAGTTCCAGTGTGATCAAAATTCTCTTTCATTCTTCAATCTAGGTGATCAAAAAGATACTTGAGATCTCCCACTGCATTCATAATACTTTGAAGTTCTCATTCAATTTTCTTCAATATCTTCTCTAAAGCAAGTGATCTTCCAACTGTTGGTGGCATTAATGGAGATGAAGCATGTGAAGAATGATCTATAATAGCATTTAGTGCTTCATTTCCATTACCAATATATTGATCTTCAGTAGGGATCATGGGCTCCCATGGTATTACAACTTTTTCCCAACTTTCATATGGCACTTGGGATTGACTACAAATCAGAAAAATCATAGAAGGATGCCCAAGTCCATAAATTGGCCCATTCATAATGATTCCCATCACAGATTTAAATATAATTGAACATATATCAATAGGTTTTTCCATTTGAATACAGTAGTTTAAAATAGCACTCTCCTTGGTGACTCTGCTGATCTTTTTAGTAGGGAGTAATTTTGCACAAATAAAGAAATGTCATTGCTTCAAAATTTGATTAAGTGATGAAGCAGGAAAACTAATATATCCTTCATCTCGTACTTCCCACATATCACTTTCATCCGTCAGAAAATTATGAATATCTTTCATCAAATCTCACATAGGAATGAAATTTGCATAGTGACAGATTGGAACATTTTCTATCATATACAATTCATTAATCCTTGTAGAAGTAAATGGTATAGCCTTACCTCGTACGAAGACGAATCCTTAGGTAGATCCATGAAAATTTGCAAGGAATTCCTTCACTAAAGGTAAAAAAATTGCAGCGGTAGTGTAACACAGAACTTCCCATCGCCTTTGCAGAATGATCTTGTCAACTGGAGCACTTGGATTGATTAACCCATGATTAATAAATCCTCTTTCCTTGATCAATCTCTTCTTCGCAATAACTTTATCGCATAATCTCTGCGCGTCGAAACTAATAAACTTTCTTCTATTGAAAACTTCACACCTTGAAGTATTTTTGGAATTGGAAGCCATGGAATCCGAAAATAGAAAGTTTCTAGGCGCCCTAAAAAGTTTTAGGACTTTAAAAACACCTCCCGGTGGCTATTATGGATCCAAATCTTGCCAAAGTCAACCAAAAGTTGCAAAAACCATCCAACCGCTCTCGGTGCCGCCGGCACTCCCGATGGGCGCTGCCGGCACTGAGATCTGCTTTGCTGGACGTCGTCGGCACCCATTCTAGCGCCATCAGTGCCAGTGGCTAAATTTTTACGTTTTTCATTTTTTGTTCAATTAAATTACAATTTTTCTTCTAATACTAATATTTGACTTAATTTCTAATAAATGCAATGTGTGAAGGATTATTATCTACTAATATATAAGACACTTAACAAACTAAATAGTAATACATAGACCTATAAGTATGGGTTGCCTCCCAAAAAGCTTTTGGTTTAACGTCATCAGTCCGACATACTATTTGATTAGTTGGGTTGAATTAACATTAAAACTGCTTTAAATTGAGGTATGTGCCCCTCATAACAATGTTTCAAACGATACCCATTAACTTTCAATATCTTTCCAGTGTTAGGATCGTTAATCACAACAGTTCCATAATAATAGACTTTAATTACCTTAAATGGCCCTAACCATCTGAATTTTACTTTTCCTAGAAATAATCTCAATCTTGTATTATATAATAGAACTTCTTATCCAAGTTCAAATTTTTTTTTAATAATCTTTCGATCATGTCATATTTTCATTTTCCCTTTATAAATTTTTGCATTATCATATGCTTCATTTTTAATCACCTCAAGTTTTTGAGTTGCAATAATCTTTTCTCACCAGCATCTTTTAGATTAAAATTAAATTCCTTAATAGCACTCTTTATAGATTTTTGCATTATTATATGCTTCATTTCTAATCTCCTTAAGTTCATTGAGCTAAGATTTTTGCATTATCATATGCTTCATTTCTGATCTCCTCAAGTTCATTGAGTTGTAATAAATTTTTCTCACCAGCATCTTTTAGATTAAAATTAAATTCCTTAATAGCCCAAAATGTTTTATGCCCTAATTTTATAGGTAAGTGGCATGTTTTTTTTCCAAATATACGTCTGTGTGGGACATTCCTATAGGAGTTTTATAAGCAGTTCTATATGCCCATAATGTTGTGTTAAGTCTAGCAGACCAATCCAAGTTATAAGGATTTACAGCCTTTTCTAAAATACGTTTAATTTCACGATTTGATATCTCTGCTAGACCACTAGTCTGAGGATAATAAGCAGTAGAGAATCTATGCATAATTTCATATTTCTTAATTAATTTATCGATTCTCTTATTCCTAAAATGAGATCCTCTATCAGATAATTATTCTCGGCATTCCATATCTTGTAAAAATGTTTTTATTTAAAAATTTAGAAACACTTTAATAATTACTCTCGGCAATCCATATCTTGTAAAAATATTTTTAATTAAAAATTTAGAAACACTCTAAGCATCACATCTAGGCACAACAATAGCTTCAATCCATTTGGACATATAACAGCACGTAATATATATAGGTTTCCAAATAAAGGCATAAATGATATATAGGTTTCCAAATAAAGGCATAAGTGGTCCCATAAAATCTAATTCCCACACATAAAAAATTTCAACTTCCAATGTGTAATTTAGAGGCATTTCATTTCTTCTAGAAATATTTCCTACACATTGACATCTATCGCATGTTTTAATATATTCATTAACATCATTAAAAATAGTAGGCCAATAAAATCCAGCTTGTAAAATTTTATATGCAGTTCTATTTGTTCTAAATGTCCTCCAAATTCAAAATCATGGCAACTTTCAATTATCTGTTGAGTTTCTTCATAAGGCACACATCTTCTAATAATTAGATTTTTATATTGTTTATATAAATATGGGTCATCCCAAAAGTAGTCTTTTGAATCATATATAAAATTCTTTAAGTATAGATTTTTTATATCAGGTGGTAGAATATCACTTACAATATAATTCACTATATCAGCATACTACGGTACATCCATTTCATCAATACTATATAATTGTTCATCAGGGAAATTCTCTAAAATTTCATTTGTAAAATCAGTTAATATTTTTATTTCTATTCTTGATGAATGATCAGCCATTTGATTATCATTTCCCTTTCTATCAATCACAGTAAAATCAAACTCTTGCAATAGAAGTATCCATCTTATTAATCTTGGTTTAGCATCCTTTTTTTGCATTAAGTATTTAATAGCAGAATGATATGCATGCACTATACATTTAGTTTCAAATAAATAAGGTTTAAATTTATCAATGGCATAAACAATAGCTAATAACTCTCTTTCAGTAGTGGTATAATTAATTTGAGCATCATTTAGGGTTTTACTAGCATAATATATAACTTTAAAAAGTTTGTCTTGCATTTATCCTAATACAACCCCAATAGCATAATTACTAGCATCGAACATTATTTCAAATGGTTTTTCCCAGTCAGGTGGTACTATTATAGGTGTAATGAGTAACGTTTTCTTTAATAATTCAAATGCTTTTATGCATTCTTCATTAAAATCAAATTTTGTATCTTTTTCTAAAAGTTGGCATAGAGGCTTAGTTTTTTAAAAAAAAATTTTTATGTAGCGCCTGTAAAAATCAGCATGTCCTAGAAAACTTCTCACCCCTTTAAAATTAGTAGGCGGTGGTAATTTTTTTATAACTTGGTTTTTTACAGGATCTACCTTCATGCCTTTTTCAGAAATTTTATGCCCAAGTACAATACCTCCTACAACCATAAATTGACATTTTTCCTAATTTAATATTAAATTGACTTTTTCACATACTTCCAGAAATTTTTCTAAATTATTAAGGCATAATTCAAACAAAGTTCCAAATACAAATAAATCATCAATAAACACTTCCATTCCATGCTCTATAAAATTGCTAAAAATTGACATCATACATCTTTGAAATGTTGCTAGAGCATTGCATTCTACAAAAAGCAAATGTTTCATATAGGCTTGTAAATGTTGTTTTCTCTTAATCCTCTGGAGCAATTGAAATTTGGTGATAACCGGTATATCCATCTAAAAGGCAATAATACTTATTCCTAGCCAATCTATCCAACATTTGGTCTAGAAAGGGTAAAGAAAAGTGATGTTTTCTGGTGGCTAGATTTAATTTTCTATAATCAATGCAAATTTGCCAACCAATTACTTGTCTTATTGGTATTAATTCATTTTTCTCATTTTCTTCAACAGTCACTCCTCTTTTTTTCAGTACACAGTGAAATGGGCTTTCCCAAGCAGTATCTAAAATACAATATATAATTTCAGTATCTAAGCATTTTAAAATATCTTTTTTAACAACTTCTTTCATTATTGGGTTTAATCTTCTCTGAGGATTAGCTTTAGGTTCATGTTGTTCGTCTAATAAAATTCTGTGCATACAAATTGAAGGATTAATTCCTTTATTATTGCTAAAGTTCATCAAAAAGCCTTTTTATACCTTTTTAACATTTCTATCAACTTTTGTTCCTGAATCTCAATTAACTCAGAAGATATAATAACTGGTAATGTAGATGACTTTTCTAAAAATACATACTTTAAATGGTAGGTATATCTTTAATTCAAGTTCAAGTGGTTTAATACTTGAAGGAGTAAGATTTTTACTATCGTTTTTCATCAAGTCTAAAGTTTCAAATTTGCCTTGAATATAATCCAAATCTTCTTCTTTAATTTCATCTTCATTCTCAAAAATTTCTCCTTACGTAAATTTATCTTCAAATTCTTTCTTAAACTATTCATTACTTAAATAATGAGCTACTTCCATCCTGAAACATTCATTATGTTTTTTCTATTGCAGGATATTTCATAGCTTTAGCTATATTAAATTTCACTTCTTTATTATTAACTCTCATTATTATATCTCTTTTTTCTACATCTATTACAGCTCTTCCTGTTGCAAGAAATGGTCTCCCTAAAATAATAGGAATTTCTTTATCTTCCTCCATATCCAATACTATAAAGTCTATAAGGAAAATAAATTTATCCACTTTTACTAGTACATCCTCTATAACTCCTTTTGGATAAGTTATTGATCGTCAACAAACCGAAAAGTTACAGTAGTAGGGGAAATTTCTCCCAAATCTAAACGTTTAAAAATTGATAAGGGTATAAGATTGATACTCGCTTCTAAATAGCATAATGTTTTTCCATAAAACTTTTCACCAATTGCACAAGGTATAGTAAAACTACCAGGATCTTTTAGTTTTTTAGGAAGCTTTTTTTCTGAATAATAGCACTACACTCTTCATTGAGTGCAATGGTCTCATGATCTGTAAACTTC
>JXCR01140214.1:96440-144015 GCA_002079205.1 Phalaenopsis hybrid cultivar | reverse complement strand
TCCCTAAATCCGTGGCTAGGCTAGGAGGATACCGGCTCCCACTTCCCTTCACCTGAAAGCTAACTCTCATTTTATTTTTAAACACTAAGACCAAATTGGGGATTTTAGTCTATCACCCTAAAGATTCTCCAATTCTACACCTAACAAAGAATATTTTCCTATTTATTTGCACTTAATTTCATGAACAAATTTCTCCATCATGAAATCAAATGTGATCCTCACTCTGTTGTAGAATGCATACTCCATTTCCCGGATCATATGTTTCACAACATATTTTAACAAATCAATTGGCCAAATTGAAAAGTAAATTAAGTCAGAGTTGAAAAATTATCACAATTTATTTTATATTTTAATTACGGCACATTCATATTATCTCTTCATTTCTCAATAACTCAAAGTAGGGGAAAAGATAGAGGAAACTAGTCAGACTTTATGAGAAGGATACGGCAAAACACAAATTTCATATATAAAAGAAAATTTATACAACACTAAATAAACAAACAAACTTATATGGAACTCTTTCTCAGAGCAAATCCTTTGTATCCTTTCCTTAGAAATGCAAGAAGAAGAACTCTCTCACTTTTCTCCTTCTCCAACACTCTAATAGAAAGTTTCACACTAAATCTCACCAAGAAAACTCCAAAATATGAAAGCAAAATTATTAATTACTCCAATATGTGGTGGAATGAAAATGGATTATGGAAATGTACCGAGGTGGAATGTTGTAGAGTGAAAAATGAACGTAGAGGAGCCTCTTTTCTGATGAAATTTGGCCCTAAATAAAGCTCAAGGTCGTTTCTCTAAGAGGTGCCTCTAAAAATACTTTAAAAATCGTCCAAATACATCAAACATTCTAGAAACAGAGTCTGAACCGCCTTTGGCACCGTCAGCACTGAGTAAAAATCCTCCAACTTTCAATTGTTCTGCACCGTCGGCGCTGACCTTGGCGCTGCCGACGCTGAGTATTTCTTCAAAAATGTCATTAAGACTCCAAATTTCATCCTTTTTGCTTCCTTTTTACTTTAAGCCCTAAAAATCAACAACCTGCAAGAAAACATCAAAATATCTTCCATTAAAGTGCGATATCACCAAAAATAGGTATAAAATATGGGTCTAAAAATGCATATATTTTTAGTGTATTAATATCCATTATGGTTGTAATGAGATCGAGGACTTCCATTGATTACAAGAAACTGAACAAAGCCACTAGGAAGGATCATTTTCTCCTGCCACTTCTAGACCAGATTTTGAATAGAACGGTTGGACATCCATTTGACTCATTGGGTCCTATTGCTACAAGATTTTGATTTGGAGGTTATAGTTCATAAAGAAGTGTAAAATCAGGTAGTTGGTCACTTATCCAGGTTAAGCAGGACATTTTGGAAGAGTGTACACTTGATATAAATGAGAATTTTTTGATGAGCAACTCCTTATTGTTTTTCAGGGTTCCACTTCATAGTGCACTAACATTGTGAATTTCATTATTAGCAGGATCATTCTGTATGGTCTAAGGTTTTGTCAAATAAATAAATTATTTTATGAGGCTAGATTGTGCAATTGGGATGATCCATAAATTTTTAGTAAGTGTAGGGACCAAATTTTTAGGAGGTGTGTGCCTTATAAAGAAGTCAATGGTATTCTGAGAGCATGTCATGAGTCCAAATCTAGGAGGCATTTTGTCAGACCTAAAACCACATCTAAGGTGCTACAATATATATTGTATTGCTAATCATGTTTAAGGATGAAAATGATTATGTGAAAACATTTGTTAGATTCCAACGGGTAGGCAATACTTTGAAGAAAGATGAAATGCCCTTAACTTTGCATTAGAAGTAGAAATATTTGATTTTTGGGGAATAGATTTTATGAGACTCTTCATACCTTCTCTAGGGAATACTTACATTTTGGTAGCAATGGACGATGTCTCCAAGTAGATTTAAGTCATGACACTGCCCAATTGTATGGGTAAGAGTGCTATAAAATTTTTAAGGAAATATATTTTCAGTCAATTTGGAAAACCCATTATCATTAGTGATGGAGGCAGTCATCTTTGTAACAAAAAGATGGAGTTAAAGGTTTTAAAGTTTGGGATAAAACATAAAATTTCTACTACTTACTACCCACAACACAGTGGTCTAGTGAATGTCCTTAAAAGGGAGATTAAGAGAATTTTGGAAAAGACTGTAACCCCACGTATAAAAGATTGGTTCCTTAGTTTAGATGAAGTATTATGGGCATATAGTGTCGTGTTTAAGACTCTAATAGGTTTATCACCCTATAGGTTGATTTTTAGGAAATCTTGCAACTTGCTAGTAAAGTTAGAATTTAAAGCTTACTAGGCAATTAAGGATTTCAATTATAACTTAAAAGGCATAGGAAAAATAGATTATGAAAGTTTAACGTATTGGATGGGATTAGACTAGAAACCTATGAGAACGCCAAGATATATAAGGTAAAAATGAAATTGCAACATGATCATAAGCTCGTTAGGAAGGAATATCAACTTGGATAAGATGTGCTACTATATAATTCACAACACCTATAAGGTCAATGGATAAAGTTTAAAATTATATCTAGGAGGAGATAATAGAGATTCTAAAGAATTTATAAGGTTGGAATCATCCAGATAATAGATCTAGCATGGTTTGGCTAAGGACGATAAACCAAGCACTATCTTGGGAGGCAACCCAATGATTTTTAGTAATTGAGATTGATTTGATATGCATTGTGTTCCTTAATTTTGAAATGTGTCCCTGCATGGAGTAGTCATTCCCAACTACTGAGATAAGAGGTGTGAACCCAAATTTTTGTGTCTGCCATACTTTTGTATTATTCTCTAAGGATGCATTGTTATACATTTTTTATACCTATGTTTTATGATTATCATGGCTACTTATGTGCTTACGTTTTCCAGCACTTGTAGTTATTTAGTTTACTGTTACTGCATGTTACTTATGTTTTGGAAAAGAGAGTTTAAGGGAAATATGTACCTCTTTCCTAACCTAAAAGTAGTTCACATAACTCATGAAAAATTAAATGTTAACTTCTGTAAAGGAAATCTAATTAATTTAATATGCTTGTCAAAAGCACTATTAAAAGGGTGATGAATGTCATTTAGGAAAGATTAACCTTAATATTTTAATAATGAGATTTTAAAACTTAACAACTTCTAACTGTACTTAAAAAAATCTTAAGATAATTATAAGTGTAACTAAAATAATATGTAGAAAAAAAATATTTTTTAATCAATTATGAATCAATGTTCAACCGTTTAATGATCTTCAACAGTACTAACATTACTAAGATGTTAAATAATCCGACTTCGAGCTGAGATGAAATAGGTTTCAAATAAATTTGATATGTATGTTTCAAATAAATTTGATCCAAAATTTTGACTCGTACCTCGGCATGTCTATTTCAACTGGAGTTTCATGTGTGAGTCAAACTTATAATTAATTTCCGAGTGATTATTGTTTCTCAAGCTAAATCCAATATTGAATTTGACATGTTTTTCAGGATTTAATAATTTCAAATAACTAGGTTTTATTAAAATCTATTCAAACTAAATCCTAATTTTAATCAAACATCCCCTTAATCTAAAGGTTAACATTATGCACCATAAAATATTGTAGATCTCACCACCATCTTATAAAATATTACTTTAAGCCTAAGCAGTATTTCTTATAACACAGGAGGCTAGATTCATTCCTCCACTTCAACCAACCAACTTGAAATATACTAATTAATCACATCCCCATCGATATCACCATCACCTTGAATAAGAGACCCAATAAGTCTAGAATGTTCACACCTCTTAAATGATTTGATCACCAGTAGTTACAACTCAACCACTACACCTACTACTACTACTAAGATTACATTTCAAGTATTCAGCTCTAGATTAACTCAAATGAAGGACATTAGACTCCAATATCGGCCTCCATAATTTAATTTTTTCATAAACTATTTTTCTAGTCTTATCCACAAGAAGGATATCACCAGTGAAAAGCATACACCAAGGTGCATCCTCCTATAAATTTCTAGTAAGAGCATCCATAACTAAAGCAAAAAACATAAGTCCTTAAAGCTGATCTTTGATGTTATCCAATTGAAATAGGAAAATATTTAGCAAACCTTCTAGTTGCTAAACACTAAACTCTAAACACAATCTTCAAAGAAAATGATAAGAAAAATGAAAATGAAGATAACAAGTTACCTTCCCTGATTGTTACAGGTAACAGAGGAGCAAAAGGAGGAGAAAAATGGGAGTTTCTGGTCACTGTAAGTCACAATCCTGTCGATTATTTTCACTATATTTTGAGGTTTCAAACATGAAGGCAATGGCTTTAGACAAAACAGAGAGGGACATGAGAGGGTTTTGGGGAGAGGCAAGGGTTTCGGGTAGCGAGAGGCTAAGAGAAGAGATTAAGGCAAGACTGGGAGGCAGCTGATTTTGTGCAGGATATAAGATTAATGTCAACGCCCTATAAATGATGGTTGTCCCCATCACTTAACTATAAAATGCCTCGATTAAAACCACACTAGTTGGAGAGCTCAAAGATAACCAACAAACAATAATCGTCGATGGGTTATTGCATCGGTGATAATTAAAAATAGTTGGAAAATAAAATAGTATTGATAAGTGACGACATATGTTGTAGTTATGCCATCGCAAAAAACTAAGAACATAAACAGGAGTTGAAATAAGTCATGAATGAAGTATCAAACCATAAAATAAATCTTAAATCCACCAACTTAAATCACATAAACCACCACTAGTTAGATCAACAGTGAACCCTAGATTAGTCAACTTAGTAACAAAATTGAGGATCACACGCACAATATGATGGTCCGACTAAGAAGCCTAGAATAGCTAAGATACCCACAGTTGTTGCTAAGGATTAGAATAAGTAAAATGAACAATCTTACCCTCATGGATTATGAAAATTCCCTAGGATGAAGTAACTCATTGTTATTGACAAAGACATCTTGAACAACTTAATCGTAAGAAAGTCTACATTTAATATTACTATAGTAATGTTGAAGACCTTTAAATGTCCAAAACTTGCATAAGTCCGCCTAGTTAGCCTCCTAACATAATCTAGTTTTATTTTAGGATTAGGGCTTCACTTCCTTCTAAAAATCTATACAGCCTATCCAATCCCTTACTTTAGGATTCAAGGTCTTCAAGTTAACCTTTTATATCAAAGACTCAATCTCAAATCAAAAGTATCTAAATTCGTAACAAAGACCTTTTTTAAAACCCCAAACTCTTCAAAATCCAAAAAAACAAACTCCAAAACTCTTTTAATCTGAAATGAAAGCTATTTCAAAACCATAACAACTCACTCCAACACAAATCAAACTTATTTTAACTCAAAGTTAACCTTTCCAAAGGCCTAAACTACTTCATATTTCAAAAAAGTGCTAAGTTTTGAACTTCAAACTTTCCAAACTTTTTTTCCCCAAATCGTCAAACCGCTCCAAGAAAACCTTATTAATCATAAAAAATTAACGAACTCTAATAAACCTTGATAATTGTAAAAAATTTAACAAACCTTAATAAATTTTAACAAAAAATTAACAAACTTTAACAAACCCAAAACTTTAATAAACATGAACATACCTTAAATTTCAACAAACGTTAACAAACCTTAAAATTTAATAAAGTTAAACAAAACACTATCAAATTTCAAAATAAATTTTTGACAACCTTAAAATAAATTAAATAATTTCAAAATAATCATTAAACAACCACAATAACCCTCAAATAAATCTTATTAACATCTAAATAATTTCCTACAATCTTCAAACATTTTTAAATAAACTTAAATTTCAAATAATCCTCAAGTATCCATAAATTGCTTTAAACTCAAACAACCTTTAAACAAATCTTCATATAAACTTCAATCAAATATCTTCAAACAAACTTTAAAAATACTTCAAATACACTTCAAACACGAAACACTCATAACTTAAGATAAATTCTCATTCAACCAAACCAAATCACCTCAAATCAAGCTTTCAAATGAAATCAAATTCAACCAACTCAAGTCAAGCTTAATTAAATCAAACCATTTTCATACAAATTTATAATTTTAACCTTCAAGGTAAGCCTTCTTTTAATTGTTGGCTAATTCTTTTCCCATGTCATTACATTGCACATCATTATTAGATTGTAAGTCCCAACATTTCAAATTCTAATTAATTTTTTTCAAACCCATCCTTTGATCTGAGTTTTGAAACATCAAACTTGAACATGCTTATCATATAATCATGGACAATATGTCAATACTTTAATCAAAAGCATTCTCAGAGCCATAACTCCCGAGTTGTAATGAACTATAAGGTCTTGCCCTTGTCGAGATGCCAAACGCCAAAATAAAATAAATTTCATCTCACTTCCACAAGATAGAGGAAAGCTCTTTGGNATAGTATGTTGTACCATGCAAGCAAAAAAGCACACGCCTTATGCAAAAGAACGTCTTTGTGACAGTGTATGGTGTTGCCATGGGGGATGGGTAAAATGACTCATGTGTCGGTTGGTTTCAAAAGCCATTGGCTTGAGCTCAATAAGAATCGTGTATCTGAATGGAAGAGCACCACGTCTCAGGTGGGTTCAAAGGCTGTGAAGGATGGCTCAGAGGCGACATATGCAACACACATACGACAGTCCCAAGCGGTGACATATGAGGAGAAGTGGCATAATTCTCGTTGGAGAGAATTATGCACCGCCAAGGCCTAATGTGTACGCCATTTTTGAAGAAGACAAATGAGTGTCAAAAGTGAGTGTGTAAAAAATAGTGATTTAAGAAAAAGCCTATGACTCCAAAGAGGTGCCATAGAAAGTAAAGGAATGTAATTCTTGTTGGAGAGAATTACGCATCGGGTAGACTTGATGTAAAAGTTGTTCCCAAAGCAGGCACATGAATGTAAAAAATGAGTGTGTTAAAACAGTGACTCAAATGAAAACCTCAGACATGCAAGCGAAGAACATGCAGGATGTCAAGCAAGGAAAACATGCAAGAGTGAAAATGTGCAAATGCAAACACATGTGAAGTGGTGCACGGTGACATGTGGAATGTCAAGGACGGGCACAAAGTATTGTACCCAAAGGGGGCACAAATGCCCACTATGAGCATATGGGGGCATATGCTCATCGGTGCAAGATGGGGTACAATTGCAAATGTGTTCATGAAAGTAGTACAAACAAGCATGCAATAATTCCATTCAAGTGGAGTCGATCAATATGATTAGGCTGGAAGCAGCTAATCGGTTGAACCAATGAAAATGGTCGATCAAGCCGAATGGGTTGGTGGAGGTTGATCAGTTGACCTGATGAAGAAGGTCAATCAAGTTGATTAGGCTGGTGGTAGCCAATTAGTCAAAGATATGAAAAAGCGATCTGGCTGGTGGCAAGTGACCATTTAAACCTGCAAAGAAGGTTGATTGGGTCGATCAAGCCAGGGGCGGCCAATCAGTCTAACCAACGGGAATGGTTGATCGATTTGATCAAGCCAGTAGCACCCGATTAGCCGAGTCGACATAAAGATAGCTGGTCAAACCGATAAGATGGACAGTTGATCGATGAAACATATAAAAATGAGACATTTTTTTATGAAATTTTCAGATTCATGCGATGTACTTAGCAAGAATGCTTGGGCATGCAAGCAAATCATACTCATGCTAGCGATCTAACGGGAAAGCTAAGTTAGATGATGGAGAGGTGTGTCCAACCGCTCATACACACAAAGCGATAAGTGATTAGCCTCTAATTGCTTGGCTAAAATGTGAAAACTCCTCATAGGAAGAACCTTCACGAAATAAAAAACCATTCAATGTGAGGATTTTCACAACCTAGTGAATGATTGATTGAACCTTTCATTCTCTGGATCAAGCGGACTTCATCCCTCCCATCAAAATGGCAAATTCACCAAGATAATCACGAGATTAATGCAATCTAGACTGCATGGTGTTTGGGAGATAAAATTAGATATTCGTTACACTTGGATTAGTAGGGGAATCACAAAGATCCTAACTTATGGGGCTTTCTCTATCTCAAAAAACTTTGTCATCTTTCTCTAACATAGATCTTAGGGGCTTGCTAGAAGAAAATGAACTGAGTCATAGGGGCTATACTTTTATGATGTTTGAAGATGTCCTCACCGTTTGCTCCAAGCTATCAGTGC
This sequence comes from Phalaenopsis hybrid cultivar, assembly GCA_002079205.1. Lineage (NCBI taxonomy): Eukaryota > Viridiplantae > Streptophyta > Magnoliopsida > Asparagales > Orchidaceae > Phalaenopsis > Phalaenopsis hybrid cultivar. The sequence goes on along the minus strand of JXCR01140214.1, from coordinate 135,826 downwards.
CTTGACCATGTGCCGACGAACATGCATAGATTGAGAAAGCAAGCAAACAAGTGAGGGCATGCCCAAAATAATTGATCATGACATAAAATAATATGACCAACACAAAAGAAAATATGACCAACATTTATTTTTATGAGAGGGATTGAAGCTCCAGTGAGGGAGAGGCATCAAATTCTTCGAAAGTTCAGACATCGGCCTCAAGGGAGAGCTAGTTGACCAAAGAGAGGATGGGCTGATGACTAGCTACAATGACAAGAGCGCTATCGATAGGAGCGTCACAAGAGAGAAGCTGGCAATAAGAGCTGTCGGCGTGGGACCACTGCTCAAGAATGGGAGAGGAGACTGAGCCGGTTTCTTGAAAGAGGAATAGGCAACCAAGCTCACACTGGCAGTAGTGTTAGCCTCCGAGAGGAAGGAGGAGCTTAGGAGGCTAGTAAAATATCTCAAGAAGAGGCTGACGTCAGTCAAGGTGACACAAAAAAAAGATTGGTCGATGGTTTTTTGACTGTGAGAGGGCGCTAGACATGAGGAAAGTTAGGGCATCACATCTACTTTGCATGTGTAGGAGGCTAGGCAAAGGGAAGTTTGCTAATAAGAACCTCAACTCCAGCAAGGGTTTCATGCATGAGAGGGAAGCACTATGTGTGAAATAAAGTGGCGAGGTGGAAGCTCAAGCCGACAAGAGGCGCATGTGGCTTAGGGAATCGAGCAAAAAGACTCACTTATGTGAAGGAGGTCGGCAGGAGGGACACTGGCTGAGAGGGAGACCGGCAAAAGGGCTCATCGATGAGTGAACACTAGCCATAGGATCTTAGCCTTGAGGGTTTTGATCGTGAACCGACAAACGTAATGCAATGACTTTCATGAAGAAGAAGGTTGATAATGGTTTGTTGTCACCGAAGGTGGCTGTCGATGGCAGGAGGGCTCGTCAACGGTGAGGAAGAGGGAGCCAAGCCTATGGCAGATGAATGAAACATGTGGGAAGCTCTACTTTGCATGAGGATTGGGGAAATGCAAAATAAAAAAAAGTTTTTATAAAATTCTTTTATAATATTAAAGCCCTCTTTTTCTTCCTTTCTTTTGAAAATAATTATTTTTTTAAAATGCATCAAGTTTTGTGTAATTTGTTCGTACATTGAACAAAAATAAAATGGATGTCCTCTCTAGGTAAAATTGACATTCCAGATGCGCTCGCGGTGTCTATTTTGTCATCTAAGGTTGTCCAAACAAATGCATCATGATTGGGGCAATTTGAGCCTGATTGACGTATGGTTGTTTCAATGAAATATGTCATTCCTTTGAAGCTATCCCACCAGTAAATGGCTACCAGCCTTTGCCTAAACAAATTTGAGAAACAAGTGAAATGACTCCAATTGAGTGGCCTTCAATACATGTTAGGCNTTTCTTGGTTTAATCTTGTAGGATGACTATGAGCACATTTGGGACATGTAGAGGCAAAGCTAGACACAGAGCACGACAACTGCTAGTAGTTGTGGTAGTCAGTCTGCTTCTGAGCTGTTTGATTTTAAGAACTCGAGGTAGGCTACTAAGAAGAAGAGGAGGGTATACGGCTTGGCACGAAGGCTATTGCATATTTGAGGTCAAGCACTCTCGAACTACTCAAGATCTAAGGTCGTCATCATTAGGCCATAACAAACATATCTAGTGGGTCACTACTATGTCAGAGAACCTCCATTAGCTATGTGAGGGGCAGCAGAGATTCGAGGCCACTATAAAGCATGTTGTAGATCCCTATAGCAAGAGATCACAATCTAGTTCATGAGGACGAGGAAGAGGAAGAGGAGAATGTGGATGATGATAATGATTGTGATGAGGCTGCCTCATAGAGGTTTATGTTTTTCTTCCTATTCGGTATTTGGACTTGTACACTTTATAAATAGTTTTTGTTGATATTTTAAAAATTTTTATTAGATCGACAACTTCGTAGATTTTGTGTAATGCGTGATAATTCTATTTGATTTCATTGTAAACATATTTTTGTGCAATATATTGTGTATTGATGAAGTGTATTGTGACATGGACACCTATATTATCTTTGTACATGTATTTTATGCTCATGTTATAGAAAAATAGACGTTATTAATGATGTCGGCACCCTACGTCAACCGATTTATCTTTCTAGATGATTTTTTTAGGAGTTGAAATTAAAATAGTTAGGGGCTGCATCCGTAAGTATAGCCGATAACTTGCAAGTTGGCTAGCTCATAAGTTGTAGTCTATGAATCAGGAGAGATTATTACTTCCGGACAACCGACGCAATACACTTTAGCTTGAGATTCTTTGTTTTTTTTCTCTAATGAATAATTTCAGAGCCAAGTTCATGGCTTATTTGCTGTTGCCATTTTAAGCTAACCGGGCTTCTAGCATACTTAATATAGCTTTGCTTTTCCTGTGCTGTTTTTGGGGACAGGAGTGAGTGCAGATCTCTTCTACCCACAAATAGAAATCACATAACGAGTGAATCTCAGAACAGGGATCATGGACAAGGGACAAGTAAAGTTCTGGAGCAGGGAAGTAGAAAAGGGGAGAGAGATGGGGACGTTCAAGTTGGACCAGTACATGCAGATCATGACTGTAAACAGCAGCAATCGATCATGAAAACGCTGACAAAGTGGGAAGAAGTAACTGTGGGCACGTCAAAGATACCGGAGAAGCAGCAGCTACGTGATAAGAGTCGTCAATTTGAGAGTATATAATGTATAGATATATTGATTTACTTATCTCACACTTACACACGGAGTATTTTAAAATAATATATTTGATTATTAAAAGATGATAATACATGTTATTTTTCATATCATATTTATAATTATGAAAGTTTAGATGTGAGATAGATAAATATGAAAATTTTGAATGCTCTGTTTATAAGATCCTATATGTGTGTGTGTGTGTGTGTGTCGCGTACTTAGATCAGTTGGTCGGACATCTACTTTTCAATTGTAAGTCTCCTTTGATCTGGAGTTCGATTCCCATCGGTGAAGGGTGTGATACTCAAATTATTAGGCGCATAGGGAATGGTCAGGCTCTTATAATAGCCTCACGACATTCCTCACAAACACGTGCGCGCGACCTGTAGATCCTCTTTGGCATTAAGTGGTTACTTTTAAGTTTTAAGAATGGTTTGAGGCAAGTGGAAAAATGTGTCATAAAAGTGTAATTTTGGAGGCACAAGTTTATCTTTGATTTATAGATATTTTATAATATTAGACTATATAATATTTACCATTTAGCTCATAAGTCAGACATGATGTCAAAATTTTTTGCCGAACAATATAGTTTGTATTGTATGTATCTCATGCTTTCCTAATTAGGAAGATGTACAAGCATAGTACTCCATTCTTATGTATTTGCATAGCAAACACCTAAGCATCATTTTTTACATGTATGTCACCATACCTTTGCACCAAAAGATGTATTTCACTTTTTTTAAACTAAAATAATGATATATTTGATGTGATATACAAGATTTTAGTGGTTTAAATGTATATTCCTCTTTTAATTAATGTGATTATTACTGATTTTTTCTTAGTTTCAGGTTATATCTTACATTTTGGATGTCGATTGAGCCTAAAATAGTTTTTGGTTGCTGTTAGCTACACTATATTGCAATATAGCATATAGTGTGCCACCTTACCTTTGTCCTGTTGGAAATTTTAGGGGAACTTTGAATGCTAAACTTTGGCCAAATTTTCATCTCCCCAAAAAAAATTTGAAAACAGACAAAACCCATTCATTATACTTAATAGTTCAGAAGTAAGCTACCACGAAATCATTCCTAGTTTTTTAGTAATTAGAATATTTCGAAAACATTCGTGTTCTTTTCACTGTCATATTGTCTTCTCCTCTAAATAGCCATATTATATCTATTTGACTTAGTTGAAAACGAATCGAGGAAATGGTGCTCCAATGAAAGTACAATTTATAGAAACTTTTCTCCAGATTTATGTTTCTTCATCGCTTTTTTTACTGATTAGAGCATTCTTTTTTTTAAAACTTGTGTCGTTCTTCTTTTCTAACTTTCAAGTAAGTCTATGTCATTTTCTTCCAGGAATTCAATTCAACATCATTGTAAGTCTTCCACCTCATGGAGGACTCCCGAAGACTCTGAACCTAATATCAACTGAACTCAAATTAGCCTCCCTCATTACATTAAACCTTCAATAACTAAAGATGCAATAACCTTCTATTATCTATCACATTCAGCTTTAGAATCCTTTAATAATATAGCACACAATTTTATTCTAAGTTCATTAGCATTTTTTTTATAATAATATGATTTTTGTTACCTCCAGTCATGTCAAATCTAGCATCAACGAGTCTAAAATTAAAAGTACTTCTACATACCTCACAAACTAAATGACACATGATGATGAAAAAATTTGGGTTATTTAAAAATTTTTGAAATCCCTTCTAAAGTTCAAGTATTAATCCTAAACTATATTTTGACCTTTTTGGGAGCATATCACTAGTCTTCATTCTTGTCATTCTAGGGTTATTACATTCAATATATTTTTTCGCATTTTACATTATAAATGGTGGAGATTTTAACAAGTTTAACCTTGTGCTTTTCTTGACCATTTATACAACTTATATCATGTCTCCATAAATATATAAGATATGATCTCGATGATCATACATCAAATTATGCATCTCAATGATTCTACATATAAATTCTTTGATAATCTAAATATTTTCTATTACTTGTAAGCATTCAAATCTTAATCTCAGTGAGTATTCAATTTCTTACCATCACTAAACATTCCCCCTTTCGACTTTTATTGCCTCTTCAGCATAAAAGAGACTAGCCATCTTGAACATCGTGAAGCACACATTATGAGGCTAGTTGAGCTTGTTTATTGATCATTTCAATCTGGTCAAAAACTATCATCTAAAGATGTCATTGATACTACACAAAAAGAAGACAATGATGACAATCAAACTATAACTAGTAAACACTGGTGATTAATATTTTCATTATTTATATTTTATTTTTAAATTTCTAAGTATTTTGCTTTGGTATAGTTGTTCACCTCACCCCCCAGCCCACACTTACATAGTCTAATTTTTTTAGGAAGAAAATGGCNCAATGATGACAATCAAACTATATCTAGTAAACAATGGTGATTAATATTTTGATTACTTATATTTTTATTTTTAAATTTCTAAGTATTTTGCTTTAGTATCGTTGTTCACCTCACCCCCCAACCAACACTTACATATTCTAACTTTTTAAGTAAGAAAATGGTAGAGGTTCGAGTGGTTGATGGCAAGCAAATTAAGAATAGGATTTACCCTTTAAATGAAAATTTATAATATTGTATTTTATATAAAAAAATAATTGNCAATGATGACAATCAAACTATATCTAGTAAACAATGGTGATTAATATTTTGATTACTTATATTTTTATTTTTTAATTTCTAAGTATTTTGCTTTAGTATCGTTGTTCACCTCACCCCCCAACCAACACTTACATAGTCTAACTTTTTAAGGAAGAAAATGGTAGAGGTTCGAGTGGTTGATGGCAAGCAAATTAAGAATAGGACTTACCCTTTAAATGAAAATTTATAATATCGTATTTTATATAAAAAAATAATTAATAAAATTTTAAAATTTTGAAAGAATATAGTTAGATTTTTTGATAAATAAATATTATAATTTCTATACTTTAATACATAAAAAATTTTAGTTGAGATGTAAAACATTTATAAATTTATTTTATCAAAAAGAAAATGGTTAATAATGCTAGCCAAAAGACAAAAGCCGGCCATTGAGAATTGAGGTGGATTCTCAGACTACTAATATATTGTAATAATGCTATTTCCATTAAACCAAATGGAGCAAATGCTATAGATATTTGTCTAATTAAAATTTTATTATAATTTTAACCATGATTTACTTGTTCTATTAAAAGTAATTACCATATCAAAATAAATGGCATTGGATTTTCAACCAATTTTTAACATTTATTCTACGAATTATTTATTATATTAACAAATTAAATGATACAAAAATCTAAATAAAATGAAGAATATCAAAATGATTGCATATAATGTTGATTGATAGATTTCACCCTCATGTTGTATTGNATTATTTATTATATTAACAAATTAAATGATACAAAAATCTAAATAAAATGAAGAATATCAAAATGATTGCATGTAATGTTGATTGATAGATTTCACCCTCATGTTGTATTATTTAGTGATGTTGAAGTACACGCTCATATAGAGTAGAAATGAATATTGATTTAGAAGCATCTCAAAATTGTACACATTAAACGGTGCTCTTTTGGTTGTTTCAATATACAAAATAACATGGACAACATATAATATTATTCTTAGAAAACAATAAATTCTTTTTAAATCTCATACATTATCATTTTTTACTAAGTACTTTGCTAAATATCTTAAATTGATTTATTAAAATTATCATGTTTGCACATTGTCTTCTTATTTTTTCAATGTTACTATAGTTTTAAAGGTACAATGTAACTACTAAATTATTGGTAAATCACACTAATTATTTAAATTAATAACTTTTAAAATAGAGTCTCACTATATAAATAAGTGGAAGAAAAAAATCACTATACTCTAAATATGGAAAATCATGGGAGGTACTTTTGCTACAAGTACTTTAGTTTTGAAACAGTCTTAATTTTTTTATTAGCTCTTCTGAGACTAATGATTAAGTTATGTTTAAATATTGGTTAATGTCAATAAATGACTTTATGATACCCCTATACAAACATTTTTCCCATCGTGACTACACAAGCAATGACCTACTAGCAATAAAGAGTATTTATATTATCTAATCATGCAAAAGTCAGTTAGCTTTTTATTTTCAATGAATACTTGTTTCTTGTTATTATAGGAATAATTTGATTGGAATAACATAAGGTTTAATTATGAACCAATGCATTGCTACAAATAAAGTGAGACATTTTTAATATAACAAAATTGGACTTTGACTAATGGCAATATAAATTTCAACAAAGTTAAGTTCCTCAAGGTCAAAAGTGGAGCTTCTTGCTTACCTTTAAAAGGAAGATCTCACAAAATAAAACCTAACGAAAAATCAACATCAATCAAAAAGGCTAAGTTGAATTGAAACCAAGAAAAGAAAAATCAAAACATAAGAACCCACCTAAATAAAAACACTAATAAAAATTAGTTATTTATTGAAATAGGATATAAATATACAAAAATCTACTTGAAGTTCGTGATCAGTGGAGATTTTTTAAATAAATTTCAGTTTCTTTTTCTTCCATGATGATTTAAATAAGTTTGAAATAGACAGAATCATACACAAAAGAGTTGTTTTTGTATGATATTATTAGATATGAAAATAATAGTATCATTAAGTACATGGTGTGTTAGTCTCAAGCTATGAAAAGCACAAGCTATAGAAGGAGAAATAACTAACCGGATATGTTTCAATCTAAAAAGCAATTTATGCCCAAATATTTGATAGTGAGAACAAAATTATGGTTCGATTTCAGGAAAAACTTAGATTGTAACCACTCGTATAAGAACCAATCTAAATTGCTNTAGAAGGAGAAATAACTAACCGGATATGTTTCAATCTAAAAAGCAATTTATGCCCAAATATTTGATAGTGAGTATAAAATTATGGTTCGATTTCAGGAAAAACTTAGATTGTAACCACTCGTCTAAGAACCAATCTAAATTGCACCCAAGAAGTAGTGAATAATATAAAATCTTACCAAAAATATGAGGCATACAAGTAATAAGAATATAAATTTTTATATTTTTAAAATGTGTCTTGAGGAATGAAAAAGCCTAAGTGGCACATGTTAAACCTCTTAGAACCTTAGCAAAATATATGGTGCGATAGCTTGTATTGCTCATCGAGACATCCTTGTGGGCAATACTTGCTAATGCACCGTGTCCAACACGGTTTGCAAAGCTAACGAGCCAGGTCTATTGTCGAGGCAATCGGGGATGCACTTGTGGATGCAAAGTGAACCAGTGCGGTGTGACCACTCCGTCGAAGTAGACTGATCGCTAGATAGCAAATATTCATCACAAGTATATGGCGATGTATACCAGTGAAGAACACACTGACAATGCAAAGATGCACAGGCAAGGCATAAAGGATAAATGATGTTGTGCTTGATCAGGTCGCCACAAAAGAGAATTACATCTTGCCCCAATAGCGACCAAACACACATGCAAATGGTAGTACATATATAGTATGTTGTACCATGCAAGCAAAAAAGCACACGCCTTATGCAAAAGAACGTCTTTGTGACAGTGTATGGCATTTCCATGGGGGATGGGTAAAATGACTCATGTGTCGGTTGGTTTTAAAAGACATTGGCTCAATCTCAATAAGAATCGTGTATCTGAATGGAAGAGCACCACGTCTCAAGTGGGTTCAAAGGCTGTGAAGGATGACTCAGAGGCGACATATGCAACACACATACGACAGTCCCAAGCGGTGACATATGAGGAGAAGTGGCATAATTCTCGTTGGAGAGAATTATGCACCGCATAGGCCTAATGTGTACGCCATCCTTGAAGAAGACACATGACTGTCAAAAGTGAGTGTGTAAAAAATAGTGATTTAAGAAAAAGCCTATGACTCCGAAGAGGTTCCATAAAAAGTAAAGGAATGTACTTCTTGTTGGAGAGAATTACGCATTGGGTAGACTTGATGTAAAAGTTGTTCCCAAAGCAGACACGTGAATGTAAAAAATGAGTGTGTTAAAATAGTGACTCAAATGAAGACCTCAGACATGCAAGCGATGAACATGCAGGATGTCAAGCAAGGAAAACATGAAAGAGTGAAAAATGTGCAAATGCAAACACATGTGAAGTGGTGCACGGTGACATGTGGAATGTCAAGGTACGGGCACAAAGTATTATACCCAAAGGGGGCACAAATGCCCACTATGAGCATATGGGGGCATATGCTCATCGGTGCAAGATGGGGTACAATTGCAAATGTGTTCATGAAAGTAGTATAAACAAGCATGTAATAATTCCATTCAAGTGGAGTTGATCAATATGATTGGGCTGGAAGCAGCTAATCGGTTGAACCAATGAAAATGGTCGATCAAGCCGAATGGGTTGGTGGCGGTTGATCAGTTGACCTGATGAAGAAGGTCAATCAAGTCGATTAGGCCGGTGGTAGCCAATCAGTCAAAGATATGAAGAAGCGATATGGCTGGTGGCAAGTGACCATTTGAACCTGCAAAGAAGGTTGATTGGGTCGATCAAGCCAGGGGCGGCCAATCAGTCTAACCAACGGGAATGGTCGATCGATTCGATCAAGCCAGTTGCACCTGATTGGCAGAGTCGACATAAAGATAGCTGGTCGAACCGATAAGATGGACAATCGATCGATGAAACATATAAAAATGAGACATTTTTTATTCAATTTTCAGATTCATGCGATGTACTTAGCAAGAATGCTTGGGCATGCAAGCAAGTCATACTCATGCTAGCGTCTAACAAGAAAGCTAAGTTAGATGATGGAGAGGTGTGTCCAACCGCTCATACACACAAAGCGATAAGTGATTAGCCTCTGATTGCTTGGCTAAAATGTGAAAACTCCTCATAGGAAGAACCTTCACGAAAAAAAAACCCTTCAATGTAAGGATTTTCACAACCTAGTGAATGATTGATTGAACCTTTCATTCTCTGGATCAAGCGGACTTCATCTATCCAATCAAAATGGCAAATTCACCAAGATAATCACGAGATTACTGCAATCTAGACTGCATGGTGTTTGGGAGCTAAAATTAGATATTCGTTACACTTGTATTAGTAGGGGAATCACAAAGATCGTAACTTATGGGGCTTTCTCTATCTCAAAAAACTTTGTCATCTTTCTCTAACATAGATCTTAGGGGCCTGCTAGAAGAAAATGAACTGAGCCAGAGGGGCTATACTTTTATGATGTTTGAAGATGTCCTCACCGTTTGCTCCAAGCTATCAGTGCCCTAACCATGCGCCGACGAGCATTCATAGATTGAGAAAGCAAGCAAACAAGTGAGGGCATGCCCAAAATAATTGATCATGACATAAAATAATATGACCAACACAAAAGAAAATATGACCAACATTTACCTTTATGAGAGGGATTGAAGCTCCAATGAGGGAGAGGCATCAAATTCTTCGGGAGTTCAGTCATCAGCCTCAAGGGAGAGCTAGTTGACCGAAGAGAGGATGGGCTGATGACTAGCTGCAATGACAAGAGCGTTATCGATACGAGCATCACAAGAGAGAAGCTGGCAATAAGAGATGTCGGCGTGGGACCACTGCTCAAGAATTGGAGAGGAGACCGAGCTGGTTTCTTGAAAGAGGAATAGGCAACCAAGCTCACACTGGAAGTAGTGTTAGCCTCCGAGAGGAAGGAGGAGCTTAGGATGCTAGTGAAATATCTCAAGAAGAGGCTGACGTCAGTCAAGGTGACACAAAAAAAAAAGATTGGTCGATGGTTGTTTGACTGTGAGAGGGCGCTAGACATGAGGAAAGTTAGGGCATCACGTCTACTTTGCATGTGTAGGAGGCTAGGCAAAGGGAAGTTCGCTGACAAGAACCTCAACTCCAGCAAGGGTTTCATGCATGAGAGGGAGGCACTGTGTGTGAAATAAAGTGGCGAGGTGGAAGCTCGAGCCGATAAGAGGCGCATGTGGCTTAGGGAATCGAGCAAAAAGACTCACTTATGTGAAGGAGGTTGGCAGGAGGGACACTGGCTGAGAGGGAGACCGGCAAAAGGGCTCATCGATGAGTGAACACTAGCCATAGGATCTTGGCCTTGAGGGCTTTGATCGTGAATCGACAAATGAAGTGCAATGACTTTCATGAAGAAGAAGGTTGATAATGGTTTGTTGTCGCCGAAGGTGGCTTTCGATGGCAGGAGGGCTCGTCAACGGTGAGGAAGAGGGAGCCAAGCCTATGGCAGATGAATGAAACATATGGGGGAGCTCTACTTTGCATGAGGATTGCGGGAAAGCAAAAGAAAAAAAAGGTTTTATAAAATTCTTTTATAATATTAAAGCCCTCTTTTTCTTCCTTTCTTTTGAAAATAATTATTTTTTTAAAATGCATCAAGTTTTGTGTAATTCGTTCGTACATTGAACAAAAATAAAATGGATGTCCTCTCTAGGTAAAATTTACATTCCAGATGCGCTCGCAGTGTCTATTTTGTCATTTAAGGTTGTCCAAACAAATGCATCATGATTGGGGCAATTTGAGCCTGATTGACGTATGGTTGTTTCAATGAAATCTGTCATTCCTTTGAAGCTATCCCACCAGTAAATGCCTACCAGCCTTTGCCTAAACAAATTTGAGAGACTAGCAAAATGACTCCAATCGAGTGGCCTTCAATACATGTTAGGGNGAAAGATTTTGATAAATAAATATTATAATTTCTATACTTTAATACATAAAAAATTTTAGTTGAGATGTAAAATATTTATAAATTTATTTTATCAAAAAGAAAATGATTAATAATGCTAGCCAAAAGACAAAAGCCGGCCATTAAGAATTGAGGTGGATTCTCATACTACTAATTTATTGTAATAATGCTATTTCCATTAAACCAAATGGAGCAAATGCTATAGATATTTGTCTAATTAAATTTTTATTATAATTTTAACCATGATTTACTTGTTCTATTAAAAGAAAATAAATGGCATTGGATTTTCAACCAATTTTTAACTTTTATTCTACAAATTATTTATTATATTAACAAATTAAATGAAACAAAAATCTAAATAAAATGAAGTATATCAAAATGATTGCATGTAATGTTGATTGATAGATTTCACCCCTCATGCTCTATTGTTTAGTGAAGTTGAAGTACACCCATCATATAGAATAGAAATGAATATTGATTTAGAAGCATCTAAAAATTGTACACATTAAATGGTGCTCTTTTGGTTGTTTCAATATACAAAATAACATGGACAAGATATAATATTATTCTTAGAATACAATAAATTCTTTTTAAATCTCATACATTATCATTTTTTACTAAGTACTTTGCTAAATAATCTTAAATTGATTTATTAAAATTATCATGTTTGCACATTGTCTTCTTATTTTTTCAATGTTACTATAGTTTTAAGGGTACAATGTATCTACTAAATTATTGGTAAATCACACTAATTATTTAAATTAATAACTTTTAGAATAGAGTTTCACTATATAAATAAGTGGAAGAAAAAAATCACTATACTCTAAATATGGAAAATCATGGGAGGTACTTTTGCTACAAGTACTTTAGTTTTGAAACAGTCTTAATTTATTTATTAGCTCTTGGTGGAGGTCATTTGAGACTAATAGTCAAGTTTTGTTTAAATATTGGTTAATGTTAATAAATGACTTTATGATACCTCTATACAAACATTTTTCCCATCGTGACTACACAAGCAATGACCTACTGGCAATAAAGAGTATTTATAATATCTAATCATGCAAAAGTCAGCTTTTTTACTTGTTTCTTGTTGTTATAGGAATCATTTGATTGGAATAACATAAGGTTTAATTACGAACCAATGCATTGCTACAAATAGAGTGAGACATTTTTAATATAACAAAATTGAACTTTGACTAATGGTATAATAAATTTCAACAAAGTTAAGTTCCTCAAGATCAAAAGTGGAGCTTCTTGCTTACCTTTAAAAGGACAATCTCACAAAATAAAACCAAACAAAAAATCAACATCAATCAAAAAGGCTAAGTTAAATTGAAACCAAGCAAAGAAAAATCAAAACATAAAAACCCACCTAAATAAAAACACTAATAAAAATTAGTTATTTATTGAGATAGGTTATAAATATACAAAAATCTATTTGAAGTTCGTGATCAGTGGAGATCTTTTAAATAAACTTCAGTTTCTTTTTCTTCCATGATGATTTAAATAATTTTGAAATAGACAGAATCATACACAAAAGAGTCGTTTTGTTTTTATATGATATTATTAGATATGAAAATAATAGTATCATTAAGTACATGGTGTGCTAGTCTCAAGCTATGAAAAGCACTAGTTATAGAAGGAGAAAGAACTAATTGGATATGTTTCAATCTAAAAAGCAATTTGTGCCCAATAATTTGATAGTGAAAATAAAATTATTGTTTGATTTCAGGAAAAACTTAGATTGTAACCACTCATCTAAGAACCAATCTAAATTGCACCCAAGAAGTAGTGAATAATATAAAATCTTACCAAGAATATGAGGCATACAAGTAATAAGAATATAAATTTTTATATTTTTAAAATGTGTCCTGAGGAATGAAAAGCCTGAGTGGCGCCTGTTAAACCTCTTAAAACCTTAGCAAAACATATGGTACGATAGCTTGTATTGCTCGTCAAGACATCCTTGTGGGCAATACTTGCTAATGCACTGTGTCCAGCACGGTTTGCATAGCTAACGAGCCAGGTCTTTTGTCAAGGCAATCGGGGATGCACTTGTAGATGCAAAGTGAACCAGTGCGGTGTGACCACCCCGCCGAAGTAGAGTGATCGCTAGATAGCAAATATTCATCACAAGTATACGGTGATGTATACCAATGAAGAACGCGCTGACAATGCAAAGATGCACATGCAAGGCATAAAGGATAAATGATGTTGTGCTTGGTCAGGTCGCCACAAAAGAGAATTACACCTTGCCCCCAATAACGACCAAACACACATGAAAATAGTAGTGCATATATGGTATGTTGTACCAAGCAAGAAAAAAAAACACACGCCTTATGCAAAAGAACGTCTTTGTGACAGTGTATGGCATTGCCACGGGGGATGGGTAAAATGACTCGTGTCAGATGGCTTCAGAAGCCATTGGAGCATGGCTCGAGCTCAGTAAGAATTGTGAATCTAAATGGAAGAGCACCACGCTCGGGTGGGTTCAAAGGCTATGAAGGATGACTCAGAGGCGACATATGCAACACACCTATGACAGTCCCAAGCGGGGCTATATGAGGAGAAGTGGCATAATTCTCGTTGGAGAGAATTATGCACCTCGTAGGCCTAATGTGTACGCTATCCCTGAGGAAGGCACGTGACTTTCAAAAGTGAGTGCGTAAAAAATAGTGATTTAAGAAAAGACCTATGACTCCGAAGAGGTGCCATAGAAAGTAAAGTAATGTAATTCTTGTTGGAGAGAATTACAAATCTGGTAGACTTGATGTAAAAGTCGTTCCCAATGCAGACACGTGAATGTCAAAATGAGTGTGTTAAAATAGTGACTCAAATGAAGACCTCAGACATGCAAGCGATGAACATGCAGGATGTCAAGCAAGGAAAACATGCACGAGTGAAAATTGTGCAAATGCAAACACACGTGAAATGGTGCACTATGACATGTGGAATGTAAAGGTACGGGCAAAAAGTATTGTACCCAAAGGGGGCGCAAATGCCTACTATGAGCATATCGGTGCAAGATGGGGTACAATTGCAAATGTGTTCATGCAAATAGTACAAACAAGCATGCAATAATGCCATTCAAGTGGAGTCGATTAATGTGATTGGGCTGGAGGCAGCTAATCGGTTGAACCAATAAATATGGTCGATCAAGACGAATGGGCTGGTGGCAGTTGATCAGTTGAACCGATAAAGAAGGTCAATCAAGTCGATCAGGTCGGTGGCAGCCAATCAATCAAAGATATGAAGAAGCAATCTGGCTGGTGGCAAGTGACCATTTGAACATGCAAAGAAGGTTTATTGGGTTGATCAAGCCACGGGCGGCCAATCAGTCTAACCAACGGGAATGGTCGATCGAATTGATCAAGCCAGTGGCACCCGATTGGCCGAGTCGACATAAAGATAGCTGATCGAACGGATAAGATGGACAGTTGATCGATGAAACATATAAAAATGAGAAATTTGTTATGCAATTTTCAGATTCATGTGTACTTAACATGAATGTTTGAGCATGCAAGCAAGTCATACTAATGCTAACGATCTAACGGGAAAACTAAGTTAGATGATGGAGAGGTGTGTCCAACTGCTTGTACACACAAAGCAATAAGTGATTAGCCTCTGATTACTTGGCTAAAATGTGAAAACCACTCATAGAAAGAACCTTCACGAAAAGAAAACCCATTCTCATGCTAACGATCAATCTAAGGATTTTCACAACCTAGTGAATGATTGATTGAACCTTGTATTCGCTGGATCTAGCGGCTTCACCCCTCCCATCAAAATAGCAGTCACCAAGATAATCATGAGATTACTGTAATCTAGACTGCATGGTCTTTGGGAGCTAAAATTAGATATTTGTTACTCTTGGATTAGTAGGGGAATCACAAAGATCCTAACTTATGGGGCTTTCTCTATCTCAAAAAACATAGCCAGATTCCTCTAACATAGATCTGAGGGGCCTGCTAGAAGGAAATGAACTGATCCTGAGGGGCTATACCTTTACGATGTTTGAAGACGTCCTCACCGTTTGCTCCAAGCTATCAGTGCCCTGACCACGAGTCGACGAACATGCATAGATTGAGAAAGCAAGCAAACAAGTGAGGGCATGCCTAAAATAAATGATCATGAAATAAAAGAATATGGCCAACACATAAAAAAATATGACCAACATTTACCTTTATGAGAGGGATTGAAGTTCCAGTGAGGGAGAGACATCAAATTCTTTGGGAGTTCAGTCATCGTCCTCAAGGGAGAGCTAGTTGACCAAAAAGAGGATGGGTTGATGACTAGCTGCACCGACAAGAGCGTTATCGATAGGAGTGTCACAAGAGAGAAACTGGCAATAAGAGGTGTCAGCATGGGACCACTGCTCAAGAATGGGAGAGGAGACTGAGCCCGTTGTCTTAAAGAGGAAGAGGCAACCAACCTCGCACTGGCATGAGTGTTAGCCTCCGAGAGGAAGGAGGAGCTTAGGATGCCAATGAAATAGCTCAAGAAAAGGTTCACGTCAGTCAAGGTGACACAAAAAAAAGATTGGTTAGTGGTTGTTTGACTGTGAGAGGGCGCTAGACAGGAGGAAAGTTAGGGCATCGCGTCTACTTTGCCTGTGTAGGAGGCTAGGCAAAGGGAAGTTTGCTGACAAGAACCTCAACACCGGCAAGGGTTTCATGCATGAGAGGGAGGCACTATGTGTGAAATAGTGTGGTGAGGTATAAGCTCAGGCCGACAAGAGGCGCATGTAGATTAGGGAATCAAGCAAAAAGACTCACTTATGTGAAGGAGGTCAGTAGGAGGGACACTGGCTGAGAGGGAAACCGACAAAAGGGCTCATCAATGAGTGAACACTGGCCATAGGATCTTGGCCTTGAGGGCTTTGATTGTGAACCAACAAAGGAAGTTCAATGAATTTTATGAAGAAGAAGGTTGATAATGGTTTGTTATCACCAAAGGTGGTTGTCGATGGCAGGAGGGCTAGTCAACGGTGAGGAAGAGGGAGCCAAGCCTATGGCAGATGAATAAAACATATGGGGGAGCCTCCTTTGCATGAGGATTGGGGTTCTTTTATAATGTTAAAGCCCTCCTTTTCTTCCTTTCTTTTGAAAATAATTATTTGTTTAAAATGCATCAAGTTGTGTGTAATTCGCTCGTACATTGAACCACAACAAAATGGATTTCTTCTCTAGGTAAAATTGACATTCCAGATGCGCTCGCAATGTCTATTTTTTCATGTAAGGTTGTCCAGAAAAATGCATCAATAATTGGGGCAATTTGAGCCTAATTGATGTATGGTTGTTTCAATGACATCTGTCATTCCTTCGAAGCTATCCCACCAGTAAATGCCTATCGGCCTTTGCCTATACAAATTTGAGAGACTAGCAAAATGACTCCTATTGAGTGGCCATCAATACATGTCAGAGGGTCTTAAATGGATGTCTTGCACTACGGGAATTAACACATGCATAGTATTCAAGCAAACATCCTAAACTCGTGACATCAAAAATTGATACCAACAAAGGACCTGCAACAACTGTGCCGTTGTGCTAAGGCACAATACTCTTGTCGGAAGCAGCAAAATTTTTCATAAACCAATGTTAGTTACGTCGTCAATATAATCCGTTCACCCAAAATTGTGGGTCTAAATAAACTTAGAAGGAAAGTGCATGGGACTTATGTTCAATCTTAGGAAGAAAACAGGTCGACTGGGTCAAGAAAGAATGTTAACGTACTTATTTCAACTTGAAAGCCAACCAGGATGATCATATTAGGAAGGAAAATGTTGGGATTTACATCCAATTGTGAGATCTAATTGAGGCACGGGGCCTAAGGCACCAAGCTTATTGTTGACCTTACTTTTGTGAGGACTCACCCACTATTGCACATAGCCCCCAGACTAAAGTTATGCTCTTTTGGGCCTCATCAGGACAAGTGCAAACCCTAAACCCCCTAATTGAGTTGGTTTAGGGTTTAGACTTGACAAGAGGTCCAAGTTCCTTCCATGAGTAAGACATGTTCTAAAAACCTTAGAAAGCTCCCTATGAACCCTAAGGACTACCATGACACCTAAATTTGCAGTGGGAGAGGGGTCTACCTAGATTGATCCCTAGGCTCATCTAAGACCTTGTTAACCCCTAGTTAACCCTAAAATCAACTTAAAATTCCAACACACCCCTTTGACCATAAGACTTAACGGAACCATGGTTAATTAAATCAAATTGGGCTTAAACCAATTTAAATCAATTCTTGATCAATTGACCCAATTGTCTTACAATTATTTAAATTATTGGCTATGTGAAGAAAGAATGAATTTGGATGATCCAAGAGTGAGGGTTATGACTTGGAAGATCATTAATTCACCGATATGGAGCCTTCAATCAATGGCTAAGCATAATTGAATCTTTCTATAAGGATAAACCACATTTTACAAAACTTTTTCAAAATTATAAGTTTGCCACTAAGCCTTAAAGAGCTTGATCGTGAATTAGGCTTGATTTAATATTATTTGAAAAGGATTAGAAAAGAAAACATAAGTGATGGTAAACATCTTAAAACACAACAAGCTCAAGCCCCAACTAAAAGTGAAGAGTGTAAAATTCCTTAATAGCCAAACATACCCCTATGGGTGCTTACTTATAATTCTTAACAGTTATTTGTTATATTCATGGGATAAAATTAAAACATCAAGACCACACTGAGCATGATTAAAATATGAAATATTTCTAATATGATTAGGTTGATCAACTCAACAACTTAACAAGGCCAAATGAACTTTAAATGGTCCAAGAGATTCTAAAGTTGTTTCGGGTCACTCCCTGAACCCCTTCGCAAGATTTTGGACATTTTGAAGGACATTTGGACTTATTACAATTTGTTGAGGAAAATCATCCTTAAAACATAAGGATCTACCAAGATATGAATTAGGCTCCCGTCAAATCATTAGAATTATCTTACCGCCACTTAACCTATAGTAAAACCCAATGCTCAAGGGTATAAGTTTTAGATATGGTATTCAGACCCTTGTGGGAAACTAGGGATATTTAAAATACAGCCACATATAGATTATTGGGGTGGTGTAAGTTGGAGGTTTTGGTGGCACGGACAGAGATGAGAAAAGCATCTGGTGATAAATTTGGGATGACATAATAGTATTGTCTCTTCTGGCCCAGGAATTTTATGAGGGTATAGGATTGACTCAACTATTCACCTACATTTGACAAGAGATAAACCCTACTTTCTGAGGCTGCTGGTGGTCCTGGCCCAACAGTGTGATTGACTTATGGACATTCTAAATTATAAAATATAAAAAATAATGAAAAGACAAATACATTTTATTGTGAAAATAATATTTTTACAGCTAAATGTTTGCCTTACTTTTATGCATGAAAAACTATAAATTTTGGACGTGATATTGTAAATGTCTACTTGTCAATTACCGAGACTAGGGCTAAGGGTTGCCCTCCTTTGATAATATTGTTGGTAATCTTTAGCCAATGTTAAACTTTAAACATATAGATTGACGATATTTACCTACAAAGTCCTTCGGGAATGATGATTCTGAGTCCACCCCATAACTTGAAATTCTTACACTCAACCTTGATCTTCTATATGGGCTTATTTAATTTAATTCACTTTTTTGTGTTCCCTCAAATTTTATTCAAATTTTCAAACGCTATGTCTAATCTTTTAGTAGTTGCTTTGGGGGTGGCAAGTACACACTGTCATTTTTATCTTTTTACTGTATTTTTCTTTTCTTTATCATACTTAATAGCATGTTTACTTGTGCATAATTTAATATGCCTGTAAAGGCCTTTAGGGTAGAGAACAGTAGGAAACCTTTTTAGAAGGAAATATAATTACGAGTTCAATCATAAACCTTAAACCCATAACCATCATTAAGTAAGGAGCTTGAAGCCAGTTGCTCGGGAAGCAGAACGAGGATGCAAGCAGACGAAAGACAACTTCAAATGATGATCAATACTCAGCAATAAAACGGATCAACTTGAACTAAACTTTCCTTGGTATTGAATAACATATCGAGAGTTCTTTTAGCACGACATAAATCATCACCCAACCTTTTTAGGCTTTTGCATAATCATGTTATGCAATATAAGTTCTATCTTCTTTAGGATTCCAAAGTTGTTTGTTCGGTACGACATAAATCCTCTCATCTTTCTAGGCTATTTGCATAATTGTATATTGTGTAAGTGTAAGTCCTAAATTTTAAATAAATGGTAGGAGGAAACATTAAATAACTTCAATTACAAGATATAAAGCTGAATATTAGGATAGTTTGGGAAGTCATTGAGGTCTGTCTTAAGATTTGTGACATCCCTTACTTCTTGCTTCTTTGACTCCAAGAATCACTGTTCTTATTTGGTCCTTTCCCCACTTGAATTTTCCTATAAGCGACTGTGGACACTAAAATTTGAGTACTTGAAGATGAAAACCCTTATATTAATTGAGAGTATTCTTAGGTAATCTTGATTGCCTAAGATGTAATTAACTGTATGGGTTTGCCTTTATAGTGAACTAAGAGCCCAAGTAAATTAACCCTGTCTAATTTTCAGATATTAGATGAGGGAACTGTTGATCACGCATAAGGTCTTACAAACCAAACAAAAGTCATAAATTTCTTAGTTTAAGTGGCTGAGCCTACTAGCAAGTGATATACTTATCTCTCGAGGTGGCGTATTATTTGTGATATTGTGCTCAACTATTTAAACTATTAGGCAAAAAAAATCTATTCATTCTCATTTTATAAAAGTTAAAAGGTTATTTTCAACATCAAAATTATATATCAATTAAAGTAAATTAAATAATTTCATTTTTTTTAAATGTTGGCCGACACCCGTCTCACTAGGGGCACATGTATTATTACTCGTTGTCACGATACCTCCAAACATACTTTTCATCTTCTCCTCCAAATCAAGATTGACTCCACTATATTTAAATTTTATTGTAGCATACATCACCTAAAGATTCATATAAAGTGTTGTTGGATTTAAAAACAAATTAAAAATTAACAAAAATAGGGTATATTTCAAAAATGCTCTTCACTGGTCTCTCTGCACACCTCTCATCAAAAGCATAAATCGTTTTACTAGATCCCACCCCAAGCTCATTGATCCTCGCTTCAATTCCTTCCAAATTTTCCAATCTTTTTTTAGTTGATCTCACTTGTTTTTTAACTACTTCCTATCGTACTCTCTGTTTGTACTTTCCTTGAATTTTTAATAATATTTTGTCAGTCTTTCTTGTTGAAATTGGTTAGCTTATTTTCTAGTTCGACCTCATTGAGGCAAAAGTAGCTAAATATTAATTTTGTCTCTTTATCCGATATTGCAGATTAACCGGCCTCATTTGTCTTAACCATTATATTACTAGTATGAAGAAACTAATTAACATAAATAGGAATGTCACAATACCACAAATTAAAGAAAGATAGAAATGTCACAATATCATCACTAATGTCACCACCTCCACACACCAACACATCAAGACACCAACACATCCACCACACCACCACTTCCTCTTCTACACACTAACACCTCTAGACAAACACAACCACACACTAACCACCACTTCCACAACCACACACCAACTCCTCCACGAAGACACCACCACACAGATAACACAGAGACTCCAACACCTCCACATAGACACTACCACCTCCACACAAACACCTCCACACACCAGCACATCAAGACAACAACCATACATCACACCACCACCACTTCGGCACAACCATAACCACACACTAACCACCACCTCCACAACCACACACGAACACCACCACATAGACACTGCCACGTCCATACACTACAAGACACCACCACCTCCATACCAATACTCCTAAAACCACATACCAACACCTCCACACACCAAAACCTCCCTCATAACTAACTCCACACCACACCACCTTCTCCAAACCACACCTCATCACCTCAACGCTACCAACTGCTAACATCAATAACACGCCACACCATTCCACCTCTGCGTCAACTTCTCCCAATACACACCACGACCTCCTCATAACCTACAAAAATCAACACCCTCTTTCATCTATTTTTTAAATTCTCACATAAACATCAAAGATAATGGTAAAAGCTCATCTCATATTTTTTCATTTGAGGCAATTACATACAAGCACCTGAAACATTTCTATCTACAAATCAAGCACTATTTCATTTATTTTTTAAATCCTCACTCAAAAATTAGAGGAGGTAAAGATAAAGCGCAACTACATATTTTTCAAATTCTCACTCAAAAACCAAGCACCTGAAACATTACTTACGAGCACCCATATTATTCAAATTCTCAATGGTTATATGCAGGGCACCTGAAATAGTGTTATCTACATGTAGGGCACCCGAAAAAAAATCTATCTTCCATTCCATATTTTTCAATTGAGGCAGTGACATACAGGGCACCGAAATAGTGTTATCTACAAATCAAGCTCCTTCTTTCATCCATTTTTAAATTAAGGCAATGACAAACAGAGCACCCAAAACAGTGATATCTACATACAGGGCACCCGAAACAGTTCTATCTACATACAGGGCTCCTGAAACATCATTACACATAACCCTACAAATAGTAAAACCCTACATGTCGCAAAATCCATAAAATTCTCACAATAACTACAGATGAAAATGAGAAAGTCAAAAAATGAGAAAACTCAAGATCGATTCGATAAAATTCTCACAAAATCCTACATACGGCAAATTAGAAAGCCATAAATCCCAAAGAGAAAGTCATTCCATCGAAAATGAGCACATGAATTTTATACTGTGCACAATAACCGGAGATCAGAGGGAAAAGAGAGAGAAGAAATGCAAGTTGCCACTGGAGAGAGGTGCGAGAGAGAAATGAGAGAGATACCGAGACAACAGGGTAAGAACTTCATAAAAGCGATCAAGAGAGGTAGCTAGAGAAGAAGAAACACGAGAGAGATGGCCACGGTGTCGAGAGAGGCAGAAGAAACACGAGAGAGGGACGCAGGGACTAGCAGGGTAATATGTACGTGAAGAAACGTAGACCGTGAAGTTGAACCCGCGATCGCATTTCAGGATAGAATATTTAGGAACGCCACTATTTCCAAACAGACCCAACCGCCTTTTCAAAGCGCACCGTGCCAAAAAAAGTTGTCCATATGGGCCCTAAAGCAGCTCCTCTATCTCATCATAAATGACAATACCATTAAGAAGAACGTCAGAAATTTTGTTACGTCACCTTTTGAGATAATCCTTTTTTTTATGGGCCTAATGAGGGTTCAAACCAGAGCTTCTTTAGTAATAAAAGTTTTTTTTTTCATATTTATTTGTTTTGGAACAAATTTATGTTGCATGGCCCTCACAAATTTTCATCAGAATTTCATTCTACATTATGCAAATTGAATTCATTCGTAGTGCATTATGCAAAGGGTGCTAAATCGAATCATTAAGCTCAATTCAATTTCATTATGGCAGCCAATGATACTACAAGTACTATAAACAAATACATCACCTCAAAAGCTTATTTGATTATTTGCATTATTTTTATATCATATGCGTATTATTTGAGGTCATATGTGATCCTCTTCTATACCACGTTCCGACAGACAAAACGTTCAAAGAAAAAATGAAGAAAAAAGAAACTGAACCACTAAGAAAAATGACCACTGGATAATAACAGGTGTTATGTTACACATTCTTCCCATGGTGACTAAGCAGGAACCTCCCTGCATGCATGCAACGTG
Source organism: Phalaenopsis hybrid cultivar (assembly GCA_002079205.1). Lineage (NCBI taxonomy): Eukaryota > Viridiplantae > Streptophyta > Magnoliopsida > Asparagales > Orchidaceae > Phalaenopsis > Phalaenopsis hybrid cultivar. The sequence goes on along the minus strand of JXCR01140214.1, from coordinate 112,674 downwards.
TCATCACAATCTTCCCATCTCGTTATTCTAACCTCATCCGGCCTTGCCTATTTTTATCTGCAAACTTCGTGCAACAAGAACTCCACACAACCTTCACTCAAAAGATTAGCAGAAGAGATACGTAAGAAGCTAGAATTCCGAAAAATGGCGATGATGTTCAATGGAAGCGGAAGCTTATTCCTCAAGCTCTCTCATCCACTCCGTTCCCCTTCATTCCGCAAGCCCAACCATATATTGTTCCCTCTCAAATCTACGCAGGTGAATTAATTATGGATATGCATTATTTTGCTGCAGTATCTATGATATTCTTACCTGCTTTTGTCCTGAATACTTTCAGAACTTCTGCAAGGCATCATATGGTGAGAACGAGAGGGACAGACAGATCCGGCAGAAGCCAGCTGAGGCTGCTGATCGAGTAAGCGATGTGCTGAAGGAAGGATCAGAGAGCGCCAAAGAGAAGGCGCAGAGTGCAAAAGAGAAAGCAGAGGATAATGCTAAATCTGCAGCAGATTGGGCCAAGGATACAACCAACAGTGCCACCGAGCGAGCCAAAAATATAGGAGATAGTGCAAAAGAGTCTTTGGAGTCTGCCAAGGACAAGACGAAGGAATCTGCGGAGACGACGCAGGAGAAAACGAAGGAGGGGTTGGGGAAGGCTTCAGAGTTTAGTGATGGTGTAACAGAGAAGGCGAAGGAGACTGTGAAGGGAGTGGTGGGGGCTGCAAATGATGCGGCGCAGAAGATAAAGGAGACGGTGGTGGGGAAGGATGAGGATGATGTTGCCCGTGGGAAGTGGTGATTGATGTGAGACATGTTAATTTGGTCTGATTTCAGTGGATAGGAAGATCGGAGCAGAGGAGAAGTGGAGAAGTTGGATGGATTAGTTTCTGTTTATTTTGCTTTCTTTGCCTGTTTAGAGTTGGGATGTTGTATACTTTGCAGGGTTCTTGTGTTTTAAATTTGGCTGGAATGGATGGATAGATGAAGAAAAATGAGATCATCTGTTCAACTGTTGAGCAATACATGATCATTTTGGCTGAACTCCAATAATAATGTTTTTGTGTTTGTTTATTGAGAACATAATAGTTTAGAAGGATTAATATGCTATGGAGTTATTTGAATTGATTCCAGTTAGCATATTGAAATCATAATTGGAAGATTAACTTGTAACTTTAGGAGGTTTAAATTGGAGCTTTATTAGATTCAATACTCCCCTATCTTTTAGGGGGTTTTGGTGGAGTATGGTCTATTTGGGGGAAGCTTCTTCTTATTCAGATAAGCAGTTTATTCTGAAATGCTGCCAGCGGTAATCCGTCGGGTTTGACCCGTGGTCTATGTTTAGTGTAAAAATTCAACCGTTTTTTTCGGATAAGCCAACGAAACGTATTTATAAGCTGCCCCAGATGGGCCCATGTTATGCTTGGGTTCAAAAGAGATTTAATTTTAATAGAATTTAATAAATCCTATATATATCAGGATTTATCAAATCTTGAGCGGCTAAATCTGAAAATTGTTTGGTACAGAAAATGTTTAATTTAGTAAAATTATGGAAAATTGTTTGATAATTTTTTTCATAATTTAACTTTGTTGCTTCATATATGAGATGGCACGCTTTAGGATTTGAAAACAGATTGTAGTCTGGGTTGGGGTTTTAATGTATATTTATTCATAGTTAATTTTATTTATATAATTGATTAATGACTAACAATCAATTAATATATTATTAACTTAATTACAAATAAATACATTTATTTGTAATTATTTAATAATTAAATTAATAAATAAAAATGCATTTTAAACGTAAATTATTTAGAAAAATATAAGAAATACTCCATTAACATAGTTAGTAACTAATAAATTATTAATTGATTAATATTTATATATTACTTAATAGGTAGTTAATTTAAAAAAAATTATTAATAATTAATTAGTTTAATGAATAATTAATTATTAATTTGCATTATTATAAATACAATTTACATTACTTTTAATTAAATTTGATAAGTAATTCTATAATACTAATAAAATAATCATTATTTAATTATTTTTTTATTCAAATAAATATAACAACTTTTTAAATCTTAGCATAAGTTGCCGAAAAATGTGACTATTTAATTGAATTCACTAAATTCGTTATCAAATTGTTTTTGGGATCTAACCCATCTAGGTTTTACAAAAATTCCTACATCCCTAAAATCACTAGGATGATCGGATTTAGTAAATCCTGGATATGACGAATCATAACAAAGTTAGATTTATGTCGGGGTCAATTTTTTAAGTATGAGTTTTGTTGGTTGGCAAGAGTTTAGGTAAATTCATGATAAATCTTAATTAAAGGCTCTACCAAATAAGTGATTTAGTCCTTACACCATATTATAATTTTTTGTTTTAACTTAAAAATTTACTAAATTGTCTTTGAAGAAAGATTTATGAGATAAAAATAAGCTAAAGCGTTCGAAGGTTGGTGAGAGGAAGGGAGAGAGAAGAGGGACGTAACCTTCCTCAGTGGTTTTGATTGGTAGCGAAGCAAAAGAAAGAGAAAGAAGAGTTTTTCAAAGGTCTTTGTATAACTCCATCATGTTGTTGTCTTCCTAACAAGCTCTAATTTTGATAACATCGCCAAGTTTTGGTCAAAAGGGGAAGGGAAAGGTTGGTGATAGTTTCGAGCAAAATAGGGGGTGGGAAGGTATAGGTAAGAGACCACGTGCATGCATCTTGTGTCGCCTGTAACTCCTCAATTAGCAGAAGTAAGGAGACTTACGGAAGAAGTAGAAGGACCACCTACATGTAATATAGGTAGTCGTGATGGTATGGTGGGAAGAGACGAGGTGTGGGACGGTGATGACGACATCAGAGTGAAAGCCTGTATAAAAGGAATGGAGGTAGCGAGGTCGTGGTAGTCATCAAGTTAGTAGTGCTCGTTTCTACAGCAGTAACTCATTGCATGACTACACTTTCGTTCTATTATAACTGTGATGATGTCCCCTAAGTGGTTGAGAGATCATTACTGCCTCTTGAATACATCAGTATCTTGAAAAGTAAAATTAATCATTATATATAACAAAAATTCAGATATATAAGGTATATCATGGAACTATGAAATATAATCTATAAACTAGCACAACTAAAAGTAGAAGCAATAACAGTAAATTAAGTACGATCAAAATATAAAGTGCAATCTACAAACTACCACTATTAAAAATAGAAATAAAAACAATAAAAAAAGTAAATCTATAAATAAACTATTAAACAATAAAAGAAGTTAAATAATGTACACTTCTTTTATTGTTAAATGAAACATTTAACAATAAAAGAAGTTAAACAATGTACACATCTTATTCTACATTTTCTGATGAGTGAATAGAGGATAACTTGGATTTTCTTCATCTAAACTATTAACAGAGTCATACTCATTAAGAGTAATTCTTCATGCATGCCACTAGTATCCTCTAAAGTTATATTCTTATGAACGGAATCAAATAGAATGAAAAAATGTACAAATTCTCATTCTAGATGAGTGGGTTCAATACTATTATGAATATTAATAATCGCTTTTTATTTTCTTGTGATGACTACTGACCAATATATTTTAACTTCTGTTTTATGAGGGTGTCAAAGATAATATATCTGACCCACTTATCTTGCTTGAAAAAAAGAATCAAATTTATATTCAATTTCACTTTGGTGAAATTATGTGGCTTATTTACCCTTGTTCCATGATCAACAACAGGATCAAACCAATCATTAAAAAAAATACAGTTATCTCAATAAAGCTAGGATATTCTGATTCGACAAATTCTTCAAGAGTCCCGTAATAATCTATTTCATCAACTAAATTTTTATTAGACCAGGATCTTGTATGAAACATGTAGCCATTCACATCATAAATTGGCCAAGTTTTCACATTACGCAAAGCACCTCAAGTAAAACCTATCAAGCTTAAATTTGCAAATTCATTCTTCAATCAAGAATCTATAAAATTCTTAAGAAACCATGTTTTAATTATTGGCTTCAATATAGATAATAATAAATGTGTAGGATGAGTTTGGCTTACATTCTCTTTAAACCATTGAGGGATGTCTTTTTCAATCTAGTGGCTTATGATTCTTTCTTCATATAAATTTAACGAATCCACAAAAAAAGTTGTTGACACTTCAAAAAATTTGTCAATCAAGTGAAATTACAATAAAATTATAAAGTTGAAAAACTACTAAAAAACATAATTCTTTACCCAAAATGGGGTTGACCTTTATCACAATTAGAAAGAACATAAAGAGTTGCTAGTCAAACCAATTGATCATTGAAATAATGTGATGTGTATCTACCTGATGCTTCACCTAACTGTTGGAAAAGAAAAGTCGTAAATGGATGCCCCACACTTATTGGATCATCAGTAGATTCTTGTTTATCAAAATAGTAGTAGCAAAAAAAAAGTACTCTTTAGTAATAAATATGTCTTGCATATTAAGCCTTTTGGTTATACTTTATTCTTCATAATCTATAAAGTATTCAAAAGTTTGTATTATAATAGTTGTTTAATTTAGTTTACTAATAATTTTGAATAAATAATTCTCTATCACTTGCATAGTTATCTCTTAAAGGGATACATCCTGTGATAGTATATAGGATCATGAAATATAGTCTCGTAAGATAAATGTAAGAGCAGAAGCTCCATCGATTCAAACACATTAGGTGAAAATATTTTTTCGAGCATGCACAATATTTTTAGAATGTTCATTTCTAACTAATATTATATATTAATTTATAAATGAGCTACACATAAATCTCTGAATGATGCTCTGATTTCAATTAATGAATTAAATATTTCACTCGATAAGAAGCTAAAAGTAGTTGCCATAAAATTTTGTAAGAGAATATGGCAGTCACAACTATTTACTCCAAATATCTTTCTTGCTCTTAGGTCAGCACAACAAATAAAATTTGAAGCAAAACTACTCAAAAATTTTAATGACTACACTCACTCAAAAATTGTTCCTCATTGAACCAAACTAAGAAAATATTTTGCTTCAGTCTTGTGTATCTCTAACTCCCTTATTCTGTAAATTTTAGTATAGAATTCCCGTCCCGTCATCCTTAGTTTCGCCTTTAATATCAATCGTATTGTTGATAATATTATCAAGTAAATGTTTCTCTATGTGCATTAAAACAACAATATAGCTAATCCAAATTTTTTTCTAGCATAACAAATCCCAAAAAATAGACCCTTTTTTCTAATTATAATTAACACCAAAATTATAGAGACGATGTGAAGATAGATCGAGATAATCAGTAATCTTTAGAATAACACTAGCAATTAGTAAAATTTTATCTCAAGTTAAACTTGGTGGTTTACTCGTATTTGTGAACTCATTTTTGTCTGAACGCATTTTTATTTTGCCTGAAAGTGTAATCGAAATGTGAAAGCATAAAAGGACACTAAAATCATTTTTTTGGTCATGTTGAAGAGTAAATACATTTGAGAAATCCATGCAATATGGAGAAGCAGCCTTCATCAGTGTGCGCCATCATGATAACATTTCATACACTAAAACAACATTTATTTTTCACAGAAAAGATGCTTTCATTTAAAAGTTTAGTTTCATACAAAATCATACGTGATTACACCTATTTCCCAAAAAAACTTTTGGTACATTAATTATTTCTTTTAGGCTATTGAAACTTGGAATAATCAAAACCAGAAGGGAGTAGTTATACACATCTCAAGTGGAAGGTCATATCCACTGACAATGACATGCTAACATGAGTATGTCGAGGTGGTATGATTATATGGTGTGAACCCATTTGTACACAAGCTTAGCATAACATTATTGCCTCCACAAAAAAATTCAAGATAAGTATGATCAAAATGTTTTCATAGTTCATCATCTATGAGATGAGTTATTCAGTTGATTTCACTTGATTTGTTATGATGCAATCTCATAGGTAGATACAAATAGTCTTCAAAGATGTGAATAAGTGAAAAATTAAATAGACACGTGTATGGAACTTTCTTCTACCTCTTATTTTTTTATTATGAAGTTTGAATTTTAAGAGACTCACAAAATCTACACTAAGTTACTATTGCATCAGTCTTATAAAATAACATGCATCCATTGACACAAGAATCTATTTTCTTTGATTTCAAACCCAACCTTTATTTTGTATAAGTCCCATGGCACTAAATATTTTATAGATTTATCTCTTTTAATAATCCTATAACCTGATAAAAGTATTCTCGAGGCATATTAAACTTTGTTTTAATTGGTAATATTCTAAGAGACACTGTTAGTTGAGAGTGAGATGTACAACTTTCCTATAATAGTCTTTGTCACATTTAGTAATTCATAAAACATCCAAGCTTATCTTTTTGTTGGCTCTTCCTCCACTTGACTCAAATAATGATTTATTATTTCATCGAAGACCATTTCTACAAATTCACTTAAGTCAAACTCAATTGGAAGATCATAACTTACTAAAGGAGGGTAGCAAATTAAAAGACTTCTTCATTATTAAAGTCATGGTCAACCTCACCATGTGATTTTCAAAACCAATAATATGGTTGAAATCCTTTACGATATCAACATACATGACATTGTCGGGCATTTAGTTCGATCGATTCCTGTGTTTTGAAAATGGACAAGGAAATTTGCTCTAAAAATGTAAGTCAGAAGCTAAGATGCAACTTCCACAAAGGACTCAACGCCATTCAAGAACTTCTCGGTAAGTCCTTTTCTAACAAAATATAGTATATTGTACTTCAATGACCTTATAATGCAAATATACGTATGTAGCTTATATATTTAATAAAAGAATTTATTAAGCACAGTCAATCCATGTTTAGGTTGGGTTGATATTGTTTGGCTAGAATGGTAACAAACTGTCCCAATTTGAGCAATTTAAACTCATTCTAGCTCACAAATTATAACGACCAGATAGTTAATAAGTGACATACATACAATATAATTTGTATATACACAGACACATACTTCAAAAAATCACATAAAAAATAATAGTATTGCCTGTTGACCTTACTTCTGGTGAGGTTTATCTTCTATTTCCTTCAATTCTTTTAGGCCTAGGATCTATCCATAATTTTTTTTAAATACTACCTAAAAGATTAGTGAGTGGTTAAAACCCAAATTGGAAATCTAAACTAAATCTTTGCCCTCTTTAATTTTGCATATACTTCAACTTAATCCTCAACCCATGATTTGGTGTTGAGTTAATTATGATCAGAGTATTAAAGTTGAAGATTGAGTGCCCAATAAGGCTTTTTATATGACTTATACAGGACTCATTGAGCCATGGGTAAGGCACCTATTCAATCCTATGGGACCTGCCAAATCCATTTGGACCACTTTTCTAGCTCAATCTTTGGTTTAAAGCGACCACATTTGGTTCAATGCTTATTTTGAACTATAATTGAGAAACATTTAAAATTTTCAATTAATGAAAACAAAATCAAATTGAAGTCAAATACACTAAATTAAAATTCAAATATAAAAAAAATTAATAAAATTGAAATAAATACTAAAATACACAAAAAAAAAAATTAATTCATATATATAATTAAAATAAAATAAAACAATAATGAAATAAAAGATAAATTTAAACCAAACCATGAAAAACCCAACCATTAAACACATCTACAATGCCTTAATAAATCTCTATTCATTCTCAATTAAATGCAACTACTAAATTAAAGAATTAAAAAAACACTTGTAGCACAAATCAAATTTAAAATAAATTATGCAAAAATTTATTTATTAAAATAAACAAATATAGATCATACCCAAACCTAATACAAAGTTATTTTACACATCATTCACTAAGAAACTAATCAAATTACTAAAATTCTACATAATTAACTCACTCAAATACTTTAAAACATTACCCAAATCCCAATCAATATTATCTATATAAGCCAACAAATTCATTTCAAAAGTTAGTCAAACCTTCCAAATCAAATAATCCAATCATAAACCTTATTCAAAACCAAGTTTAATCTACATCTAATTCAACTTTAAAACTTCTAAAGCTTCAAGCCAATCAAACCTCTAATCTTACACCAAAAGCAACATTAACCAAGTATAAAACTTCAATCAACTTTTGTATCTAAGGCTTCTCCATCTGTTACCTCAAGCTTCCGAGCCATCCTACATCACCAGATCTACATTCAAACCAAGGTATTCCTCAAAATTTAGCTTTAGGTCTTTCAATTTTGAATCTTTCTGAATGAAATCGTTAAGGATTTCAGTTTTGTTTGTTAGATTTATAGATTTTGTGTGGATGATTGCTTTTTCTAAGCTAACTTTTTTTTTTTTTTTGAAGGTTTCATCGTCTAGATCTTGTGATTCTGATAAAACGACATTGATTTAATGTTCCAGTTAGGATGATGAACTCATGGAATTCATTTTTTGGTGTTTTAAACAGACAGTGTTGATTGTCTTGGATGGAATATCGTGTGGGAAGTCTTGTACAACTCATAAGATGTGATGATTGATAATCATTAGAGCAACAGTTAGACCATGGAGCTCCTTTCATGGAGGCTGACTCATTTAACTCAAATAAAATCATTAAATAAATTCAAAAAATCTTCAAAACTTCTACAATACATAAAAATTCTAAACAAAATCAGAAAAATAAAAATGTCAAAGACTGAGCTAAAAGACGAGAATAATGTGGAATGAAAATGAAACAAAATTATCCAATAATNTCATTTAACTCAAATAAAATCATTAAATAAATTCAAAAAATCTTCAAAACTTCTACAATACATAAAAATTCTGAATAAAATCAGAAAAATAAAAATGCCAAACACTGAGCTAAAAGAGGAGAATAATGTGGAATGAAAATGAAACAAAATTATCCAATAAGTTTTTATTAAAAAGTAAAATACAATAAATAAATTAATTCATATGAAATTAAATAATAAGAAAATAATTTAAAATATTCATAGCACAATTTAAATCATTTTTTAACTTCTTGTATTTTTCTTAGAAACAAAAAACAGAAATAATTCAAGAAATATAAATTTCATTCTTAATATGTAATAAATAAATAAATAAATTATACATTAAACAATAAGAATGAATATTAGAAAACAGAACTTAAAAATGCAAATTACAACTTCAACTTTACCATTTGAAAGAACATTAATTTATCAATAAACTAGCATTTAAAGAAGATTGGGTGTATTTGTAAATAAAACTTATAAAATTACCTCTATGTNATCAATAAACTAGCATTTAAAGAAGATTGGGTGTATTTGTAAATAAAACTTATAAAATTACCTCTATGNAAGTCTAAATCTTCAATCAACTTTTGTATCTAAGGCTTCTCCATCTGTTACCTTAAGCTTTCGAGCCATCCTACATCACCAGATCTGCCTTCAAACCAAGGTATTCCTCAAAATTTAGCTTTAGGTCTTTCAATTTTGAATCTTTCTGAATGAAATCGTTAAGGATTTCAGTTTTGCTTGTTAGATTTATAGATTTTGTGTGGATGATTGTTTTTTCTAAGCTTTTTTGTTTTTTTTTTTTGGAAGGTTTCATCGTCTAGATCTTGTGATTCTGANATTTAGCTTTAGGTCTTTCAATTTTGAATCTTTCTGAATGAAATCGTTAAGGATTTCAGTTTTGTTTGTTAGATTTATAGATTTTGTGTGGATGATTGTTTTTTCTAAGCTTTTTTGTTTTTTTTTGGAAGGTTTCATCGTCTAGATCTTGTGATTCTGCTAAAACGACATTGCTTTAATGTTCCAGTTAGGATGATGAACTCATGGCATTCATTTTTTTGGTGTTTAAAACAAACAGTGTTGGTTGTCTTGGATGGAATATCATGTGGGAAGTTTTGTACAACTCATTAGATGTGATGATTGATAATCATTAGAGCAACAATTAGACCCTGGAGCTCCTTTCATGGAGGCTGACTCATTTAACTCAAATAAAATCATTAAATAAATTCAAAAAATCTTCAAAAATTCTACGATACATAAAAATTCTAAATAAAATCAGAAAGATAAAAATGCCGAACACTGAGCTAAAAGAGGAGAATAATGTGGAATGAAAATGAAACAAAATTATCCAATAAGTTTTTATTAAAAAATAAAATACAATAAATAAATTAATTCATATGAAATTAAATAATAAGAAAATAATTTAAAATATTCATAGCACAATTTAAATCATTTTTTAACTTCTTGTATTTTTCTTAGAAACAAAAAACAGAAATAATTCAAGAAATATAAATTTCATTCTTAATATGTAATAAATAAATAAATAAATTATACATTAAACAATAAGAATGAATATTAGAAAACAGAACTTAAAAATGCAAATTACAACTTCAACTTTACCATTTGAAAGAACATTAATTTATCAATAAACNACAGAAATAATTCAAGAAATATAAATTTCATTCTTAATATGTAATAAATAAATAAATAAATTATACATTAAAAAATAAAAATGAATATTAGAAAACAGAACTTAAAAAATGCAAAGTACAACTTCAACTTTACCATTTGAAATAATTTGAACATTAATTTATCAATAAACTAGCATTTAAAGAAAAGATTGGGTGTATTTGTAAATAAAACTTATAAAATTACCTCTATGTTTTGACATTCATTAATATCAGTGTAATTAATCATGAAAATTATAGAATTTGAACTAATGGTCTATTTGAATCAATGGGAAGAAAGAGAATTAGATATCTTCATCTCATGTTCAGGAGGTTTTTCAATTGAAGGAAAAAGGGGTTTACTATTTTCAAAAGTGTATAAAATCTCAAAATTTTCTTGAACATAATTTGAATCCTTGGTCATTATCTCTACAGATTTATCTTGAAAATCAGTGTCATTTTCGCACTCCAATTTTTTTTGTCCTGTTTTAACTTCATAATTTTCTCGGAAATGGTTATCACATAAATCATAAATAATATTCATTCTATAACACTCGTCTTCTCTTCCTTTAGTTAGATACTTCATTGAATTTAACACATTAAAAGTAACTTCCTGGTCATTAACTCTCATGATTTGCTCACTTTTTTTGCATCTATCATAGCTCGTCCAATAGCTAGGAAATGTCTCCCTAAAACGATTAGTATTTATTTATCTTTCTGCATACCTAAAATAATGAAATCAACAGGGAATATAAATTTATGTATATTCAACATTACATCTTCTATAACCCCTTTTGGATATGTAATCGAACGATCAGCTAACTGAAGGGTTACAGTTGTGGGAGAAATTTTTCTTAAAACTAACCTTTTGAATATTGATAATTACATGAGGTTAATGATAGCTTATAAATTACATAAAGTTTTTCCATAGAAGATGTCTCCTATTGCACAATGAAGAATGAAGCTACCAAAGACATAGTTTTTTTATGAAGCTTTTTCTGAATTATGACACTGCATTCTTCCCTTAGTGTCAGTCTCGTAATCTCCAAACTTCCTTTTTTTATTTAAAATATTTTTCATAAACTTAACATAACATGACATTTGCTTAAGTGCTTCAGCAAAAGAAATGTTGATAGTTAACTTCTTAAATATCTCCAAAAATTTCAAAAATTGTTGATTCAGCTTTTATTATCTAAGTCTTTGAGAAAATGGAGGTGGTGTTCTTTCTAAAATAATCTTAGTTGGAGAGACAGGTTTTTCCACATTCTTAAGAACATTTTCTTTATGTTTTTCAGTTTTCTCAGGTTCGCTCTCAACTTCAATCTCTTTTTGCACTATAATATCCAATTTTCTACCACTTCTCAACTTGATAGTTTTTACTTGCTCCAACTCCTTCAGATCCGCTATTGTAACCTCTCAGTAGACTTGCTTCCCAAGAGAAGAAGCCCACCATTTCGTCCAACCGACGAACCAACGACGCTGGTGATCCTTGCCAACTGTTGATCTCCTTCTTGACATCCTCAAAACCAAACAGACGTCTAGAGGCACCTCCGTCATGGGCCGGAGTGGACGATACCTCAAATGCATCTAGAATCGGAGGATGGTCGGCTCCCATCATTGATGAGTCGTGATCTGCACGGTCTCCTCTACAATAATAATCAAATGTCAGAACAAACAAAAAAAATTCTACTCAATCAAAGAAAACGATGTTTTCTAGTACCAATGAACCACTCAATTTCTGATGATCGGGGAGCAGTTGGAAAACTGCCTTGCTGGTCTCTCCGAACAAAGAAAAGGAAGATGCACCCTCATGCGACTAGACTAAGGTCTATGGGACCACTGGATCGGTTGTTGAGTTGGTCGTTCATGGATCGGTGCACAAAAAAGGACCATCGCACCAGTGGTCTGCACATCCTCCTTGCTCCCCATCACGATGGAGCGACATTAAGTCAGACAACTCAACCGCTTCCTCCAGTTCCTCCACCCTTTGTTTCTTCTGGAGTATTTGTTTGACCTGCTTCTCTCTCTCCAGTCGACTTCCTCCTTTCGATCTCTTTGTGTCGACTGACTAACCTTCTCCCTCTAACCTCTTTGTTATTACTGGTCTGCCCTCATCCCCTTTTTTCTTCTTTACCACAAGCCAACTACTCTCCAGTTTCTTTTTCTCCCTTGCATCTTTCTGAGGGTAAAATTTTTCGGTCAAAATTATGAAGGCCTGCAACATGGCTACCTCATTTACCATCTCAACAGAAGATTTCTTACTACTCGTTAAAAATATTTCTCCTGTTGACAACCGTCTGAAGGGTAGAGAACTCAGAAAATGTGATGGAGAAGTGTTGATCGTGTCCTATTTATAAGGACTGTGATCAAGAAAATCCATAAAGTTTAATTATTACAAGTACTTATCAAGCAATCAATAATTCAATTTTTGTATTTAAAGCTCTTATTCTTATTGCAACTATCGCTATCAAGAATGAAGAAAATCGAAGAACTAAATATTTATATAAAAAAATTGTACGCACGAATCTAAAAGAAATCCAACGAGTCTCTCTTAAGAATATCAAAGAATAGTGTATCAAGGTATTCATAAGACGAAATACCAAGCGTTGTTTCCTTCGGTCAAAAATGTAAGCCGACCAACTGAAGCACATCCGAACAAAGGAATAGAAAGAACCCAATCCAAGAGATAGTCGTTCAAGACAAGCTCCCTCAACTAATTCTGGAAGTTTTCACAAATATGGTCAAAAAGCACCACAAGGAACGCCTTTATGATACTCAAAAATGGCCCCTTATCGAAGGAGAGCTAATCGTCAAAATACGAGGATATACCCTCTGCCTGACGATCCAAGTTCACCCTAACGATAGCAGGAAGGGGCCTACCGACGACCTGTAGGGGGGCCAAATGCCCGTTGGTCGACCAAAGAATTTCGACCGATCGAACGACAATATTAACAAATCATCAAATGCCTCCATTCAAGCATTAATAAATATGAAGCATTGTTAATATACGTTATGAACATGATAGGATGTCGGAGTCAATTGCAAAATAAAAAGGTGTCATAATAACTTGCAATGTCCCTAAAAAATAGGGACAATTATGTAATTTTATACTAGATACCATGGGATATCTAAATAGAATATCATTTCTCTGATAAAGGACTATTAAATTTACTCTATCAAAACCTGTGTTACTGTGCACTCTTTTTCTCTCAATCTCGTCTGTGTTATGTTATATACGTTGGTGTGATTTACAGAACATTTCTAGATTCAATAGTATAATTTATCAATCCATAACAAAGGATAATTACTAATCTTGAGCCATTTACCATTTAAACATTTTCAATTGTTTTAAAGATTCGTTAATTTGAATAAAGATCTCCATAATATCTGTAGACCAACAACAAAAGAAAATAAAAACATGAGTATTTGTAAGGGCATATGAATTTAATGCTGGATCCTCATTGTAATGCGACTGTGATTGTCGACTCTTTAATCATTGTACAAGCATATCTAACATTAGTATTTCAATTATCATACTATCTTTAATGACTGCAGCACATTATTAATATACCACATTTCATATTGCATACAAGATGAACTCCTGACCTCCTCTAAAAGATCAATAAAACCCCATCAAAAAATCTTTACTCAGCTCTATACACTTTCTTTTTGTTAACACAAAAACCATCTCGTTATTGATCCTCGCATTTTTTAAGCCAATCTCTCTCTCTCTCTCTCTCTCTCTCTCTCTCTCTCTCTCTCTAATCCTTTTATATCTCTCACATCATTTTGTAGTATTGACTTAACAAAATTATTTTTCTATTATGTCAAACTATTACCAAACAGAAAACTTATATCTTCTAATATGCATCAAATATGCCCCTCAGTATAACCCCTTGAGATAAATCCTGGCTAAGGCTTCATTTAAAAAAAAACAGAACAATAAGAGGATCTATTTCCTTCTATGTTTTTCATTGCCATCTTATGCTACAGGCCGTTAAAAAGGGATGTTCCAAAAGAAAAATTAATCACCTCCATCCAAATAAGTGCAAACAAATGTATTCTTCTTAATGATCACCTCATAAAAGAGACCAAAAAAAAGGGGGATTTCTCATGAAATCAAGCAGAGAGAAAGAGGCTGTATCAAAGGTGCGTAAAGCAACAGTTATATCGTGTTGCAATTCGACTCCAAACTCTTGTAAGCAAGCAGAGATGAAGGTGATGACAACACAAAATGTATGAGTTTTTATTTTTTGCCTCCATATTCATAGAGCAATCATAGGAGGATGGTAAAAACTCAAGAAAATTGAATGATCAAATTTCCTCATGCAACATGCTCAATTTATCAAATGAAAAAAAAAATTAGAATGAGCTAATAAGTAGAAACTACTCTTAAGAGAGAGAGAGAGAGAAAGAGAGAGACAATGAACTATTTAAAACAAAATGAAATGAAATAGAGTAAAGCTTGACAACAAAGCTGTCGATCAAACAGCTATCATACCTGCCATCATGAGCGTTTGCAAAACATTCATTAGCTTCATCATTCAACTTATCTGGATTATTTGGAGTTAGTTTTCTAAATCATCTTTTTCATTCATTTCATCAAGTGTTGTATGTGGTCTTAATTCTATTCAAATGACAATAAAATTTAAAAAAAAATGATGTTCTCTACAAGAAAAGTCTGCATTTTTTTTTTTTTTGAGAAATTTTGTGAAAAAGGGGAATTAATTACTGAGTCACTAGAGCATTATGCATATAATAATAAAAATAAATAAATAATACTCAGTGAAACAGACTGTCAAATGCGTCAAAAAGTAATAACATTGAAACAGAAGAATTGTACAGGTATAAATATTCTTACCCGTTTGACCAATATGTAATCTTTGCTATCATTCAGATAAACGCTGGAATTCCCTTCAATTAGGGTACAAAACTGGAACTAAAACAAATGGTGGAGGAATATTCACAACATTAAGCAAGTTTTTGAAGGAAATAATACAAGTCAGAAACGTAATCATGGATTTAAAATCTCTAAGAAGAGGGAACTACAATGATGAAGCCAGTAAAACAATTTAAAATAAGCCTACAAAATTTAGAATTATAAAAGTTTTGAAATTTCCATTTAAAGTATAAAGTTTACAAAATATACTGTTGTCAACATCTCTCTATTAACTTCCAAGGAAGTGATAAAGCCTACAAACTCTTCTAGCCTTTTACCATCCACNTAATGATATATATGAAAGTTCATTACACATTTATGAAACTCTAATATGGGTTATAATAAGACCCCAAAAAAAGAAGAAATAACATGTTAAAATAATAAGGAAAAATATGACAATATTGAGTTTGACATGTAAAGTCACATCATGACGAATGTTGCCCCATTCTGATACATCAAAACCCCGAGCAAACGTGTCCTGATGGGGTGTGGTATACACGGAAGAACTCGAACCATATGCGGTGGTGTCCTGATGGGGTGTGGTATACACGGAAGAACTCGAACCATATGCGGTGGTCTCCTGCTGTGGTACTCTCGAACTCCTAGTAGCTGTGTCTAATTGGGATATCGTAGAAACAGTTGCATTGTCCGTCCACCTGAAGAATTTACAGTCTTCAGGTCCTTGTCCCCATCGCGGGCACCTGTAAAATTGCCTCTCGTAGCTATGTGTCTGGCGTGACATGAATAGCAACGACGGTAGTCCGCAACGACACATCACTTTCTCGGACTTCCCTGAATGTCTGGAACTCATTGTTCTGCATTTATTAAAAATAGAATTGATCAGTCCAAAAAATAAGGAAATATAAAAAGTAAACTTACCCAAGTGTAGAG
>JXCR01140214.1:27837-92183 GCA_002079205.1 Phalaenopsis hybrid cultivar | reverse complement strand
AAAACATATTTTATTCATCGAACTTTATAATTCAAAACCAACAACCCAAGTGGCATCATCATGGCTTGTTAAAAAACATACTTGTAAGACCTGCTTCAACAACAGTGTATTGGATCTACCATAATAAGCTAGACAACTTTCTTTCGTACAAGTAAAGGCAGGGGTCTCATCGAAGCCAAAAAAACTGAGTTACATAATAGTAACACCTTCATTAAAGTAAACATGCTTATCACCATCTTGGTAATAGAATATTCATTGAACCAGTGCAAAGTATTTGCGTAACCATAACGTGCGAGCTCTAAAATAATTCTAAAGGACAAATCAATATTCAACATAAGGTGAATTTTGCATCATTGTCTACCTTCTACTTGGATGCTTCTTAAGCCATATGCATAGTATATGATTGGCTTTTTGTAATTGTATAAAATAAAAGTATCATAACTCAATTCAAATGTTAGACAACACACATGGAGAGCATCAAGGCAGTTCCCTTACAAAAGAAACTTTTTTTGATAAAAATAATTTAAAAAAAAAAGCATTTTATCCAATAGTGGATGAAAAATATG
This sequence comes from Phalaenopsis hybrid cultivar, assembly GCA_002079205.1. NCBI lineage: Eukaryota > Viridiplantae > Streptophyta > Magnoliopsida > Asparagales > Orchidaceae > Phalaenopsis > Phalaenopsis hybrid cultivar. Next base: position 91,617 of record JXCR01140214.1, on the reverse strand, counting down.
ACTAATTTGAGCTAACTATCNTAGGGATATTTAAAATACAGCCACATATAGATTATTGGGGTGGTGTAAGTTGAAGGTTTTGGTGGCACGGACGGAGATGAGAAAGGCATCTAGTGATAAATTTGTGATGACAATAGTATTGTATCTTCTGGCCCGGGTATTTTATGAGGGTACAGGATTGACACTACTATTCACCTATATTTGACAAGAGATAATCCCTACTTTTTGAGGTTGTCGGTGGTCCTAGCCCGATAGTGTGATTGACTTATGGACAATCTGNTAGGGATATTTAAAATACAGCCACATATAGATTATTGGGGTGGTGTAAGTTGAAGGTTTTGGTGGCACGGACAGAGATGAGAAAGGCATCTAGTGATAAATTTGGGATGACATAATAGTATTGTATCTTCTGGCCCGGGTATTTTATGAGGGTACAGGATTGACACTACTATTCACCTATATTTGACAAGAGATAATCCCTACTTTTTGAGGCTGTCGGTGGTCCTGGTCCGATAGTGTGATTGACTTATGGACAATCTAATTTATAAAATATACAAAAATAATGACAAGACAAATACATTTTATTGTGAAACTAATATTTTTACAGCTATGTGTCTGCCTTACTTTTATGCATGAAAAACTATAAAATTTCGACGTAACATTGTAAATTTCTACTTGTCAATTATCTAGACTCTNACAATCTGATTTATAAAATATACAAAAATAATGACAAGACAAATACATTTTATTGTGAAACTAATATTTTTATAGCTATGTGTCTACCTTACTTTTATGCATGAAAAAATATAAAATTTGGATGTGTCATTGTAAATGTCTACTTGTCAATTATCTAGACTGGGGCTAAGGATTGCCCTCCTTTGATCATATTGCTGGTAATCTTTAGCCGATGTCAAACTTTATACACATAGATTGCCGATAGTTACCTACGAAGTCCTTCGGGAATGATGATTTTTGAGTCCACCCCACAACTTGAAGTTCTTACACTCAGCCTCAATCTTTTATATGGGCTTATTTAATTTAATGCACTTANTAGCCGATGTCAAACTTTATACACATAGATTGCCGATAGTTACCTACGAAGTCCTTCGGGAATGATGATTTTGAGTCCACCCCACAACTTGAAATTCTTACACTCAGCCTCGATCTTTTATATGGGCTTATTTAATTTAATGCACTTGTTTTTGTTCCCTCAAATTTTATTCAAATATTCAAACGCTATGTCTAATCTCTTAGTAGTTGCTTCGGGGGTGGCAAGTACACTCTATCATTTTTATATTTTTACTATATTTTTCTTTTCTTTTTCATACTTTATAGCATGTTTACTTGTATATAATTTAATATGTTTGTAAAGGCCTTTAGGGTAGAGAACAATAGGACACATGTTTAGGGGGAACATTACAGCAAGCCTCAGGACTCAAATATAATTACGAGTTCAATCATAAACCTTAAACCCATAACCATCATAAGTAAGGAGCTTGAAGCCAGTTGCTCGGGAAGCAGAACGAGGATGCAAGTGGACGACAACTTCAAATGATGATCAATACTCAGCAGTGAAGCGGATCCACTTGAACTAAACTTTCCTTAGTATTGAATAACATAAACCCTTAGGACTTGAGGTAGTTCTTTTAGCACGACATAAATCCTCACTCTACCTTTTTAGGCTTTTGCATAATCATGTTGTGCAATATAAGTTCTAACTTCTTTAGGATTCCAAGGTTGTTTGTTTGGTACGACATAAATCCTCCCATATTTCTAGGTTATTTGCATAATTGTATATTGTGTAAGTGTAAGCCCTAAATTTTAAATAAATAGTAGGAGGAAACATTAAATTAATTCAATTACAAGATGTAAAGCCAAACATTAAGATAGTTAGGGAAGTCATTGAGGTCTGCCTCAAGATTTGGGACATTCCTTACTTCTTGCTTCTTTGACTCCAAGATAATAGTTCCTATTTGGTCCTTTCCCCACTTGAATTTTCCTATAAGCGACCGTGGACACTAAACTGTGAGTACTTGAATATGAAAACCTTTATATTAATCGAGAGTATTCTTAAGTGATCTCAATTACTTATGATGTAATTAACTATAAGGATCTGCCTCTATAGTGAACTAATAGCCCAAGTAAAATAAACCCTATCTAATCTTTACATATTAGGGTCTGTTTGAGGCAGCTTCAGCTTATCCAGCTTCTGCTCATAAGCAGCTTATCCTGATAATCTGCTGATGACCAGCTGATCCGGATAAACTGTCTGGTTGTTTGGTTAGTGCGTCTGGAAAATNCACTTGTTTTTGTTCCCTCAAATTTTATTCAAATATTCAAACGCTATGTCTAATCTCTTAGTAGTTGCTTCGCGGGTGGCAAGTACACTCTATCATTTTTATCTTTTTACTGTATTTTTCGTTTCTTTTTCATACTTTATAGCATGTTTACTTGTATATAATTTAATATGCCTGTAAAGGCCTTTAGGGTAGAGAACAATAGGACACATGTTTAGGGGGAACATTACAGCAAGCCTCAGGACTCAAATATAATTACGAGTTCAATCATAAACCTTAAACTCATAACCATCATAAGTAAGGAGCTTGAAGCCAGTTGCTCGAGAAGCAGAACGAGGATGCAAGTGGACGAAAGACAACTTCAAATGATGATCAATACTCAGCAATGAAGTGGATCCACTTGAACTAAACTTTCCTTAGTATTGAATAACATAAACCCTTAGGACTTCGAGGTAGTTCTTTTAGCACGACATAAATCCTCACTCTACCTTTTTAGGCTTTTGCATAATCATGTTGTGCAATATAAGTTCTAACTTCTTTAGGATTCCAAGGTTGTTTGTTTGGTACGACATAAATCCTCCCATATTTCTAGGTTATTTGCATAATTGTATATTGTGTAAGTGTAAGCCCTAAATTTTAAATAAATGGTAGGAGGAAACATTAAATAAATTCAATTACAAGATGTAAAGCCAAACATTAGGATAGTTTGGGAAGTCATTGAGGTCTGCCTCAAGATTTGTGACATTCCTTACTTCTCGCTTCTTTGACTCCTAGATAACAGTTCCTATTTGGTCCTTTCCCCACTTGAATTTTCCTATAAGCGACTGTGGACACTAAACTTTGAGTACTTGAATATGAAAACCCTTATATTAATCGAGAGTATTCTTAAGTGATCTTGATTGTCTAAGATGTAATTAACTATAAGGATCTGCCTCTATAGTGAACTAAGAGCCCAAGTAAAATAAACCCTGTCTAATCTTTACATATTAGATAAGAAAACTGTCGATCACGATAGGGTTTTACAAACGAAACAAAAGTCATAAATTTCTTAGTTTAAGTGGCTGAGCCTACTTGCAAGTGATATACTTATCTCTCGGGGTGGCATATTATTTGTGGTATTGTACTCAACTATTTAAACTATTAGACAAAAGAGATCTCTTCGGTCTCATTTTATAGAAGTTAAAAGGTTATTTTCAAAATCAAAATTATATATCAATTAAATTAAATTAAAGAAGTTCATTTTTTTTAAATGTTGGCCGACACCCACCTCACTGGGGGCACATGTATTGTTGCTCGTTGCCACAAAACCTCCAAACATACTTTTCAACTTTTCCTCCAAATCAGGACTGACTCCACTGTATTTAAATTTTCTTGCAGCAGACATCACCTAAAGATTCATATATGTTGTTGGATTTAAAAACAAATTAAATTTTGATAAAAATAGGGGTCATTTCAAAAATGTTCTCCGTTGGTCTCTCTGCACACCTCTCATCAAAAGCTTAAATCGCTTTACCGGATCCCACCCCAAGCTTGTTGATCCTCACTTCAATTCCTTCCAAATTTTCCAAACTTTTTTTAGTTGATCTCACTTGTTTTTAACCACTTCCTGTCGTACTCTCTCCCTGTACTTTCCTTGAATTTTTAATAATATTTTGCCAGTCTTTCTAATTGGAATTGGTTGTCAGTTTCTTTTCTAGTTCGACCTCGTTGAGGCAAAAGTAGCTAAATATTAATTTTGTCTCTTTATCACATATTGTAGATTAATCANAAACCACATTTTACAAAACTTTTTCAAAATTATAAGTTTGTCACTAAGCCTTTAAGAGCTTGATAGTGAATTGGGTTTGATTTAATATTATTTGAAAAGGATTACAAAAGAAACCATAAGTGATGGTACATCTTAAAACACAACAAGCTCAAGCCCCAACTAAAAGTGAAGAGTGTAAAATTCCTTAATAGCCAAACATACCCCTAAGGGTACTTACTTATAATTCTTAAAAGTTATTTGTCATACTCATGGGCTAAAATTAAAACATCAAGACCACACTGAGAATGATTAAAATATGAAAGATTCCTAATATTATTAGGTTGATCAACTCAACAACTTAACAAGGCCAAATGAACTTGAAATGGTCCAGAAGATTTTAAAGTTGTTTCGGGTCACTCCCTGAACCCCTTTGCAAGATTTTAGACATTTTATAGGACNCAGGGCACTCGAAATAGTGTTATCTACATGCAGGGTACCCGAAAAAAACCTATCTTCCATTCCATATTTTTCAATTGAGGCAGTGACATACAGGGCACCCAAATAGTGTTACCACCTAAAACAGTGATATCTACATACAAGGCACCCGAAGCCGTTCTATCTACATAGAGGGCTCCTGAAACATCATTACACATAACCCTACAAATCATAAAACCCTACATATCGCAAAATCCATAAAATTCTCACAATAACTACAGATGAAAATGAGAAAGCCACAAAACGAGAAAACACAGGATCGATTCAATAAAATTCTCACAAAATCCTACATACGGCAAATCTGAAAGCCATAAATCGCAAAGAGAAAGCCATTCCATAGAAAATGAGCACATGAATTTTATACTGTGCACAATAACCGGAGATCAAAGAGAAAAGAGAGAGAAGAAAGACAAGTTGCCATTGGAGAGAGGTGCGAGAGAGAAATGAGAGAGATACCTAGGCAACAGGATAAAACTTTATAAAAGCGATCAAGAGAGGTAGCTAGAGCAGAAGAAACGCGAGAGAGGTGGCCACGGTGTCGAGAGAGGCAGAAGAAACGCGAGAGAGGGACGCAGGAACTAGCGGGGTAATATGTATGTGAAGAAATGCATATCGTGAAATTGAACCCGCGACCGCATTTCAAGATAGAATATTTAAGGAATGCCACCGTGACGCTGTTTCCATATAGACCCAACCGCCTTTTCAAAGCACACCGCGCCAAAAAAAATCTGCCTATATGGGCCCTAAAGCAGCTCCTCTACAATACCATTAAGAAGAACGTCAGAAATTTTCTTACGTTACCTTTTGAGATGATCCTTTTTTTTTTGGGCCTGATGAGGGTTCAAAGCAGAACTTCTTTAGTAATAAAAGCTTTTTTTTTCATATTTATTTGTTTTGGAACACTTTTGTGGCATGGCCCTCACAAATTTTCATCAGAATTTCATTCTACATTATGCAAATTGAACTCATTCGTAGTGCATTATCCAAAGGGTGCTAAATCGAATCATTAAGCTCAATTCAATTTCATTATGGCAGCCAATGATATTACAAGTACTATAAACAAATACATCACCTCAAAAGCTTAAATAATCCAGAAAAAAGAAACTAAAGCACTAAGAAAAACGACCAGTGGATAATAACAGGTGTTATGTTACACATTCTTCCCATGGTGACTAAGCAGGAACCTCCCTGCATGCATGCAACGTGTCATCACAATCTTCCCATCCCGTTATTCTAACCTCATCCGGCCTTGCCTATTTTTATCTGCAAACTTCGGGTAACAAGAACTCCACACAACCTTTACTCAAAAGATTAGCAGAAGAGGTACGTAAGAAGCTAGAATTTCGAAAAATGGCAATGATGTTCAATGGAAGCGGAAGCTTATTCCTCAAACTCTCTCATCCACTCCGTTCCCCTTCATTGCGCAAGCCCAACCATATATTGTTCCCTCTCAAATCTACGCAGGTGAATTAATATGGATATGCATTATTTTGCTGCAGTATCTATGATATTCTAACCTGCTTTTGTCCTGAATACTTTCAGAACTTCTGCAAGGCATCGTATGGTGAGAACGAGAGGGACAGACAGATCCGGCAGAAGCCAGCTGAGGCTGCTGATCGAGTTAGCGATGTGCTGAAGGAAGGATCAGAGAGCGCCAAAGAGAAGGCGCAGAGTGTAAAAGAGAAAGCAGAGGATAATGCTAAGTCTGCAGCAGATTGGGCCAAGGATACAACCAACAGTGCCACCGAGCGAGCCAAAAATATAGGAGATAGTGCAAAAGAGTCTTTGGAGTCTGCCAAGGACAAGACGAAGGAATCTGCGGAGACGACGCAGGAGAAAACGAAGGAGGGGTTGGGTAAGGCTTCAGAGTTTAGTGATGGCGTGACAGAGAAGGCGAAGGAGGCTGTGAAGGGAGTGGTGGGGGCTGCAAATGATGCGGCGCAGAAGATAAAGGAGACGGTGGTGGGGAAGGATGAGGATGATGTTGCTCGTGGGAAGTGGTGATTGATGTGAGACATGTTAATTTGGTTTGGATTCAGAGGACAGGAAGATCGGAGCAGAGGAGAAGTGGGAAAGTTGGATGGATTAGTTTCTGTTTATTTTGCTTTCTTTGCTGGTTTAGAGTTGGGATGCTGTATACTTTGCAGGTTTCTTGTGTTTTTAATTTGGTTAGAATGGATGGATAGATGAAACGAAAATGAGATTATCTGTTCTACTGTTGAGCAATACATGATCATTTTGGGTGAACTCCAATAACAATGTCTTTGTATTTGTTTATTATTAGTTTAGAATGATTAATATGCTATGGAGCTATTTGTATTGATTCCAGTTAGCATATTAAAATAATAATTGGAAGATTAACATGTAACCTGAGGTTTAAATTGGAGCTTTATTAGATTCAATACTCGTGTATCTTTTGAAAAATTATTGCATACAGACATCGCATGCATGACCGTAGATCACGGTGATCTACGGTATGTGTTTTATTTTATTTTTAAATAATTTTTTAAGTGGGGCCCACCGAAATACATTCTGACAGTAAATCACTGTGATCTACGGTCAGGATCGGACACCGCATGCATTCTCTGCATGCGGTGTCTGTATGCAATAATTTTTCGTATCATTTAGGGGGTTTTGGTGGAGTATGTTGTGTTTGGCGCAGTTTTTGCTTATTTGGCTAAGCAGTTTATTCTGAAATAAACAGTTTATTCTGAAATAGGGCTCGCCGGTAACCCGTCGGGTTCGACCTGCGGCATACGTTTAGTGTAAAAATTCAACCGTTTTTTTCGGATAAGCTGACGAAACATACTTATAAGTTGTCCCAAATGGGCCCATGATGTTTGGGTTCAAACGGGATTTAAGTTTAATAGAATTTAATAAATTCTATATATATCAGGATTTATCAAATCTTGAGCGGCTAAATCTGAAAATTGTTTGGTACAGAAAATATTAAATTTAGTTAAATTATGGGAAATTGTTTGATAATTTTTTTCATATATAAGATGCACGCTTTAGGATTTGAAAACAGATTGGCTTTGGAAAATTTTCTACACATCTTAAATTTGGTCATGTGAATGAATTGAAATATATTCTGATGATTCAGTGGATTTGGAAAGTCCGGGGCTGATGCTTGCAATGCGGAAGGTGAAGTTACCTTCATGATTTCGCGTGAGGAATAGAGAGCAAGGAGAGAGAATAATGAGATCTAGTGAGAATGCATGCAGACTCCAGTACAATCATAATTTTCTATATGATTGTATTGCAATTCGCATGCATACAAATTTCGCACATTATATTCTTTTTTTTTTTTTCAATCTAGTGACTAAGGCGAGGATTTTGGGCGAAACCGAGAGGGAGAGGGACATAAGCGAGGATTTTGGTGAGAAGTCTTTAGGCAAAATAAGGGATGGAGGGGATGAATAGGGTTGTGGTTTTAATGTATACTTATTCATAGTTACTTTTATTAATATAATTGATTAATAACTAACAATCAAGTAATATATTATTAACTTAATTACAAATAGATACATTTATTTGTAATTATTTAATAATTAAATTAATAAATAAAAATACATTTTAAACGTAAATTATTTTGGAAAAATATTAGAAATACTCCATTAACATAGTTAGTAACTAATAAATTATTAATTGATTAATATTTATATATTACTTAATACGTAATTAATTTTAAAAAAATTATTAATAATTAATTAGTTTAGTGTATAATTAATTATTAATTTGCATTACTAAAAATACAATTTACATTACCTTTAATTAAATTTAATAACTAATTCTATAATACTAATAATATAATCATTATTTAATTATTTTTTTTATTCAAATAAATATAACAACTTTTTAAATCTTAGCATTGCCGAAAAATGTGACTATTTAATTGGAGAAAGATTATGAAAATAAGCTAAAGAGTTCGAAGGTCGGCGAGAGGAAGGGAAAGAGAAGAAGGGCGTAACCTTCCTAAGTGGTTTTGATTGGTAGCGAAGCAAAAGAAAGAGAAAGATGAGTGTTTCAAAGGTTTTTGTATATCTCCATCATGTTGTTGTCTTCCTAACAAGCTCTAATTTTGATAATATCGCCAAGTTTTGGTCATGAGGGGAAGGGAAAGGTTGGTGATAGTTTCAAGCAAAATCAGGGGGTGGGGAGGTATAGGTAAGAGACCACGTGCATGCATCTTGTGCCGCCTGTAACACCTCAATTAGCAGAAGTAGGGAGACTTACGGAAGAAGTAGAAGGGCCACCTACATGTAATATAGGTAGTCGGGATTGGTATGGTGGGAAGAGACGAGGTGTGGGACGCTGATGAAGACATCAGAGTGAAAGCCTGTATAAAGGGAATAGCCGTAGTGAGGTTGTGGTAGTCATCAAGATAGTTGTGCTCGTTTCTATAGCAGTAACTCTTGCATGACTACACTTTCCTTCTATTATAACTGCGATGGCGTTCCCTATGTGGGTGAGCGATCATCACTGCCCCTTGAATACATCAATATCTTGAAAAGTAGAATTAATCATTATATATAACAAAAATTCAGATAATATAAGGAATGCCATGGAACTATGAAATATAATCTATAAACTAGCACAACTAAAAGTAGAAGCAATAATAGTAAATTAAGTACGATCAAAATATAAAGTGCAATCTACAAACTACCACTATTAAAATAGAAATAAAAACAATAAACAAAAGGCAAATCTATAAATAAACTATTAAACAATAAAAGAAGTTAAATAATGTACACATCTTATTCTACATTTTTTGAAGAGTGAATAGAGGATAACCTTAGAATTTCTTCATCTAAATCATTAACAAAGTCATATCATTAAGAGTAATTCTTCATGCATGCCACTAGTATCCTCTAAAGATATATTCTTATGAACGGAATCAAATAAAATGAAAAAAATGTACAAATTCTCATTCTTGATGAGTGGGTTCAATACTATTATGAATATTAATAATCACTTTTTATTTTCTTGTGATGACTACTGACCAATATATTTTATCTTTTGATTTATGAGGGTGTCAAAGATAATATATGTGACCCACTTATCTTGCTTGAATAAAAGAATCAAATTTAGCATATATTATATTCAATTTCACTTTGGTGAAATTATGTGGCTTATTTACCCTTGTTCCATGATTAACAACAGGATCAAACCAATCATTTAAAAAAAATATAATTATCTCGATAAAGCTAGGATATTCTAATTCGACATATTCTTCAAGAGTCCCGTAATAATCTATTTCATCAACTAAATTATTATTAGACCAGGATCTTGTATGAAACATGTAGCCATTCACATCATAAATTGGCCAAGTTTTCACATTACACAAAGCACCCCAGGAAAAACCTAACAAGCTCAAATTTGCAAATTCATTCTTCAATCAAGAATCTATGAAATTCTTAAACAACCATGTTTTAATTATTGGCTTCAATATAGATAATAATAAATGTGTAGGATGAGTTTGGCTTACATGCGCTTTAAACCATTGAGGGATGTCTTTTTCAATCTAGTGGCTTATGATACTTTCTTCATATGAATTTAATGAATCCACAAAAAAAGTTGTTGCTACTTTAAAAAATTTGTCAATCAAGTGAAATTACATTAAAATTATTAAGTTGAACAACTACTAAAAAACAATATGCTTTACCCAAAATAGGGTTGACCTTTATCACAATTAGAAAGAACATAAAGAGTTGCTAGTCAAACGAATATATCATTGAAATAACGTGATGTGTATCTACCTGATGCTTCACCTAACCGTTGGAAAAGAAAAATCGTAAATGGATGCCGCACACTTATTGGATCATCAGTAGATTCTTGTTTATCAAAATAGTAGTAGCAAAAAAAGGTACTCTTTAGCAATAAATTTGTCTTGCACATTAAGCCTTTTGGTTATACTTTATTCTTCATAATTTATTAAGTATTCAAAAATTTTTATTATAATAGTTGTTTAATTTAGTTTACTAATAATTTTGAATAAATAATACTCTATCACTTGCATAGTTATCTCTTAAAGGGATACATCCTGTGATATTATATAGGATCATGAAATATAGCCTCGTAAGATAAATGTAAGAGCAGAAGCTCCATCGATTCAAAGACATTAGGTGAAAATAATTTTTCGAGCATGCACAATATTATTAGAATGTTTATTTCTAACTAATATTATATATTAATTTATAAATGAGCTACACAGAAATCTCTGAATGATGCTCTGATTTCAGTTAATGAATTAAATATTTCACTCGACAAGAAGCTAAAAGTAGTTGCTATAAAATTTTGTAAGAGAGTATGGCAGTCACAACTATTTACTCCAAATATCTTTTCTGCTCTTAGGTCAGCACAACAAATAAAATTTGAAGAAAATCTACTCGAAAATTTTAAAGACTACACTCACTCACAAATTGTTCCTCATTGAACCAAACTACAAAAATATTTTGCTTCAGTCTTGTGCATCTCTAACTCCCTTATTCTATAAATTTAAGTATGGAATTCGCATCATCCTTAGTTTCTCCTTTAACATCAAATGTATTTTTGATAATATTATCAAGTAAATGTTTCTCTATGCGCATTACATCAACATTATAGCTAATCCAAATTTTTTCTAGTATAACAAATCCCAAAAAATAGACCCTTTTGTCTAATTATAATTAACACCAAAATTATAGAGACGATGTGAAGCTATATCGAGATAATCAGTAATTTTTAGAATAACACTAGCAATTACTAAAATTTTATCTCAAGTTAAACTTGGTGGTTACTCTTATTTGTGAACTCATTTTTGTCTGAACGTATTTTTATTTTGCCTGAAAGTGTAATCGAAATGTGAAAGCATACGAGGACACTAAAATCATTTTTTTGGTCATGTTGAAGAGTAAATACGTTTAAGAAATCCATGCAATATGGAGAAGCAGCCTTCATCACTGTGCACCATCATGATAACATTCCATACACTAAAACAACATTTATTTTTCACAGAAAAGATGCTTTCATTTAAAAGTTTTGTTTCATAGAAAATCATATGTGATTACACCTATTTCCCAAAAAAAACTTTTGGCTCATCTACCAAAAACTATAAATATACATTAATTATTTCTTTTAGGCTATTGAGACTTGGAATAATCAAAACCAAAATGGAGTAGTTATACACATCTCAAGTGGAAGGTTATATCCACTGACAATGACATGCTAACATGAGTATGTCGAGGCGGTATGATTATATGGTGTGAACCCATTTGAACACAAGCTAAGCATAACATTATTGCCTCCACAAAATATTTAAGATAAGCATGATCAAAATGTTTTCACAGTTCATCATCTATGAGATGAGGCATTCAGTTGATTTCACTTGATTTGTTACGATGCAATCTCATAGGTAGAAGCAAATATATTCAAAGATGTGAAATAAGTGAAAAATAAAATAGACACGTGTATGGAACTTTCTTCTACCTCATATTTTTTTATTATGAAGTTTGAATTTTAAGAGACTCACAAAATCTACACTAAGTTACTATTGCATCAGCCTTATAAAATAACATGCATCCATTGTCACAACAATCTATTTTCTTTGATTTCAAACCCAACTTAGAGACCAACTCCTTCATTCTGTATAAGTCTCGTGGCACTAAATATTTCACAGATTTATCTCTTTCAATAATCCTATAACCTGATAAAAGTATTCTCGAGGCATATTAAACTCTGTTTTAATTGTTAATATTCTAAGAGACACTGTTAGCTGAGAGTGAGATGTACAACTTCCCTACAGTAGTCTTTGTCACATTTAGTAATTCATAAAACATCCAAGCTTATCTTTTTGTTGGCTCTTCCTCCACTTGACTCAAATAATGATTTATTATTTCATCGAAGACCATTTCTACAAATTCACTTAAGTCAAACCCAATTGGAAGATCATAACTTACTAAAGGAGGGTAGCTAATTAAAAGACTCTTCATTATTAAAGTCATGGTCAACCTCACCATGTGATGTCCAAAACCAATAATATGGTTGAAATCCTTTACGATATAAATCATACATGACATTGTCGGGCATTTAGTTCGATCGGTTCTTGTGTTTTGAACATTGGTAAGGAAATTTGGTCTAAAAATGTAAGTCAGAAGCTAAGATGCAGCTTCCACGAAGGACTCAACGCCATTCAAGAGCTCCTCTGTAAGTACTTTTCTAACAGAATATACTATATTGTAATTCAATGATCTTATAATGCAAATATATGTATGTAGCTTATATATTCAATGACCAGAATTAATAAGTGACATACATACAATATAATTTGTATATATACAGACACATATTTCAAAAAAAAAAATCCACTTAATACTTATGTGCATACATATCTCAAACCTAATATTTACAAGCATAGCACTAAGAAATTTAATATCACATAAAAAATAATAGTATTACCTGTTGACCTTACTTCTGGTGAGGTTAATCTTCTATCTCCTTTAATTCTTTTAGAGCCTAGGATCTGTCCATAAATTTTTATACTACCTAAAAGATTAGTGAGTGGTAAAAACCCAAATTAGAAATCTAAACTAAATCTTTACTCTCTTTAATTTTCCATATACTTCACCTCAATCCTCAACCCATGATTTGGTGTTGAGTTAATTATGATCAAAGTATTGAAGTTGAAGATTGAGTGCCCAATAAGGCTTTTTATATGAATTATAGGGGACTCATTGAGCCATGGGTAAAGCACCTATTCAATCCTATGGGACCTGCCAAATCCATTTGGACCACTTTTCTAGCTCAATCTTTGGTTTAAAGCGACCACATTTGGTTTAATGTTTATTTTGAATCATAATTGAGAAACATTTAAAAATTTAAATTGATGAAAACAAAATCAAATTGAAGTCAAATACACTAAATTAAAATTCAAATATAAAAATTTAATAAAATTGAAATAAATACTAAAATACACAAAAAAAAAATTTAATTCATATGTAATTAAAATAAAATAAAACAAGAATGATATAAAAGATAGGTTTGAACCAAACCATACAAAACTCAACCATTAAACAAATCTACAATGCCTTAATAAATCTCTATTCATTCTCAATTAAATGCAACTACTAATTTAAAGAATAAAATAACACTTGTAGCACAAATCAAATTTAAAATAAATTATGCAATAATTTATTTATTAAAATAAACAAATATAGATCATACCCAAACCTAGTACAAAGTTATTTTACACATCATTCACTAAGAAACTATTCAAATTACTAAAACTCTACAAAATTAAATCACTCAAACACTTTAAAACATTACCCAAATCCCAATCAATATTATCAATATCAACCAACAAAATTAATTTCAAATGTCAGTCAAACCTNTAAAACTCTACAAAATTAAATCACTCAAACACTTTAAAACATTACCCAAATCCCAATCAATATTATCAATATAAACCAACAAAATTCATTTCAAATGTTAGTCAAACCCTCCAAATCAAATAATCCAAACATAAACCTTATTCAAAACCAAGTTTAATCTACATCTAATTCAACTTTAAAACTTCTAAAACTTAAAGCCAATCAAACCTCTAATCTTACACCAAAAGCAACATTAACCAAGTCTAAATCTTCAATCAACTTTTGTATCTAAGGCTTCTCCATCTGTTACCTTAAGCTTTCGAGCCATCCTGCATCACCAGATCTGCCTTCAAACCAAGGTATTCCTCAAAATTTAGCTTTAGGTCTTTCAATTTTGAATCTTTCTGAATGAAATCGTTAAGGATTTCAGTTTTGTTTGTTAGATTTATAGATTTTGTGTGGATGATTGTTTTTTCTAAGCTTTTTTGTTTTTTTTTGGAAGGTTTCATCGTCTAGATCTTGTGATTCTGCTAAAACGACATTGCTTTAATGTTCCAGTTAGGATGATGAACTCATGGCATTCATTTTTTTGGTGTTTAAAACAAACAGTGTTGGTTGTCTTGGATGGAATATCATGTGGGAAGTTTTGTACAACTCATTAGATGTGATGATTGATAATCATTAGAGCAACAATTAGACCCTGGAGCTCCTTTCATGGAGGCTGACTCATTTAACTCAAATAAAATCATTAAATAAATTCAAAAAATCTTCAAAAATTCTACGATACATAAAAATTCTAAATAAAATCAGAAAGATAAAAATGCCGAACACTGAGCTAAAAGAGGAGAATAATGTGGAATGAAAATGAAACAAAATTATCCAATAAGTTTTTATTAAAAAATAAAATACAATAAATAAATTAATTCATATGAAATTAAATAATAAGAAAATAATTTAAAATATTCATAGCACAATTTAAATCATTTTTTAACTTCTTGTATTTTTCTTAGAAACAAAAAACAGAAATAATTCAAGAAATATAAATTTCATTCTTAATATGTAATAAATAAATAAATAAATTATACATTAAACAATAAGAATGAATATTAGAAAACAGAACTTAAAAATGCAAATTACAACTTCAACTTTACCATTTGAAAGAACATTAATTTATCAATAAACTAGCATTTAAAGAAGATTGGGTGTATTTGTAAATAAAACTTATAAAATTACCTCTATGTTTTGACATCCATTAATATCAATGTAATTAATCATGAAAATTATAGAATTTGAACTAATGGTCTATTTGAATCAATGGGAAGAAAGAGAATTAGATATCTTCATCTCATGTTCAGGAGGTTTTTCAATTGAAGGAAAAAGGGGTTTACTATTTTCAGAAGTGTATAAAATCTCAAAATTTTCTTGAACATAATTTGAATCCTTGGTCATTATCTCTACAGATTTATCTTGAAGATCAGTGCCAATTTCGCACTCCAATTCTTTTTGTCCTGTTTTAACTTCATAGCTTTCTCGGAAATGGTTATCACTTAAATCATAAATAATATTCATTCTATAACACTCATCTTCTCTTCCTTTAGTTGGATACTTCATTGAATTTAACATATTAAAAGTAATTTCCTGGTCATTAACTCTCATGATTTGCTCTCCTTTTTTGCATCTATCATAGCTCGTCCAGTAGCTAGGAAATGTCTCCCTAAAACGATTAGTATTTATTTTTCTTCATATCTAAAACAATGAAATCAATATGGAAGATAAATTTATGTACATTCACGAGTACATCTTCTGTAACCCCTTTTGGATATGTAATCGAACGATCAACTAACTGAAGGGTAGTTACAGTTGTGGGAGAAATCTTTCTTAAAACTAACCTTTTGAATATTGATAATGACATGAGGTTAATGCTAGCTTATAAATCACATAGTTTTTTCCATAGAATTTGTCTTCAAATGCACAATGAAGAATGAAGCTACCAGAGACATTTAGTTTTTTAGGAAGCTTTTTCTGAATTATGATACTGCATTCTTCCCTTAGTGTCAGTCTCGTAATCTCCAAACTTCCTTTTTTTATTTAAAATATCTTTCATAAACTTAACATAACTTGACATTTGCTCCAGTGCTTCAGCAAAAGAAATGTTGATACTTAACTTCTTAAATATCTTCAGAAATTTCAAAATTTGTTGATTCAGCTTTTGTTGTCTAAGTCTTTGAAAAAATGGAGGTGGTGGTCTTTCTAAAATGATCTTAATTGAAGAGATAGGTTTTTCCACATTCTTAAGAACATTTTCTTCATGTTTTTCAGNTCTAAAATGATCTTAATTGAAGAGATAGGTTTTTCCACATTCTTAAGAACATTTTCTTCATGTTTTTCAGCTTTCTCAGGTTCGCTCTCAACTTCAATCTCTTTTTGCACTACATTATCCAATTCTCTACCACTTCTCAACTTGATAGTTTTTACTTGCTCCTGCTCCTTCAGATCCACTATTATAACCTCTCAGTAGACTTGCTTCCCAAGAGGAGCCCACCAACGACGAAACAACGACGTTGGTGATCCTTGCCAGCTGTCGATCTCCCTCTTGACATCCTCAGGGCCAAACAGACATCCAGAGGCACCTCCGTCGTGGGCCGGAGTGGACGATCCCTCAAATGCATCTAGAATCGGAGGATGGTCGGCTCCCATCATTGATGAGTCGATGATCTGCACGGTCTTCTCTACAATAATAATCAAATGTCAGAACAAACAAAAAAAATTCTAATCAATTAAAGAAAACGATGTTTTCTAGTACCAATGAACCACTCCATTTCCGATGATCGGGGAGCAGTTGGACAACTGCCTTGCTGGTCTCTCCAAACAAAGAAAAGGGAGCTGCACCCTCACGCGACTAGACCAAAGTCTCTGGGACCACCTGGATCGGTTGTTGAGTCGGCCGTTCACCGATCGGTGCACAGGAAAGGACCATCGCACCAGTGGTCTGCACATCCTCCATGCTCCCCATCACGATGGAGCAACATTAAGTCAGACAACTCAACCACTTCTTCCAGTTCCTCTACCCTTTGTTTCTTCTAGTGTATTTGTTTAACCAGCTTCTCTCCCTCCAGTCGACTTCCTCCTTTCGATCTCTTTGTGTTGACTAACTAACCTTCTCCCTCTGACCTCTTTGCTATTACCGATCTGCCCTCATCCCCTTTGTTTCTTCTTTACCACGAGTCAGCTACTCTTCAGTTTCTTTTTCTCCCTTGCATCTTTCGGAGGGTAAAATTTTTCGGTCAAAATTATGAAGGCCTGCAACATGGCTACCTCATTTACCATCTCAACAAAAGATTTCTTACTACTAGTTGTAAATATTTATCCTGTTGACAACCGTCTGAAGGCAGGAAAAGCAGAAAATGTGATGGAGAAGTATTGATCGCGCCCTATTTATAAGGACTGCAATCAAGAAAATCCATGAAGTTTAATTATTAAAAGTACTAATCAAGCAATCAATAATTCAATTCTTGTAATTAATGTTCTTATTCTTATTGCAACTATCACTATCAAAAATGAAGAAAATCGAAGAACTGAATATTTACATAAAAAAACTGTACGCACGAATCTAAAGGAAATCCAAGGAGTCTCTCTTAAGAATATCAAAGAATAGTGTATCAGGGTATTCAAAAGACGAAATACTAAGTGTTGTTTCCTTCGGTCAGAACTGTAAGCCGACCAAACGGAAGCACAGTCGAACAAAGGAATGGAAAGAACCCGATCCAAGGGATAGTCGTTCAAGACAAGCTCCCTCAACTAATTCTAGAACTTTTCACAAATATGGTCAAAAAGCACCACAAGGAACGCCTTTATGATCCTCAAAGATGGTCCCTTATCAAAGGAGAGCTAATCGTCAAACTGCAAGGATATACCCCCTGCCTGACGACCCAAGTTCACCCTAACGATAGCAGGAAGGGGCCTACCGACGACCTATAGGCGGGCCAAATGACCGCTGGTCGACCAAAGAATTTCAACCGATCGAATGACAATATTAACAGGACATCAAATGCCTCCATTCAAGCATTAATGAATATGAAACATTGTTAATATCAGTTATGAATATGATTGGATGTCGGAGTCAATTGCAAAATAAAAAGGGGTCATAATAACTTGCAATGTCCCTAAAAAATAGGGACAATTATGTAATTTTATACTAGATACCATGGGATATCTAAATAGAATATCATTTCTCTGATAAAGGACTATTGAATTTACTCTATCAAAACTCGTGTTACTGTGCACTCTTTTTCTCTCAATCTCGTCTGTGTTATGCTATATACCTTGGTGTGATTTACAGAACNAGAAAGAGGCTGTATCAAAGGTGCGTAAAGCAACAGTCATATCGTGTTGCAATTCGACTCCAAACTCTTGTAAGCAAGCAGAGATGAAGGTGATGACAACACAAAATGTATGAGTTTTTATTTTTTGCCTCCATATTCATAGAGCAATCATAGGAGGATGGTAAAAACTCAAGAAAAATGAATGATCAAATTTCCTCATGCAACATGCTCAATTTATCAAATGAAAAAAAAAAATAGAATGAGCTAATAGGTAGAAACTACTCTTAAGAGAGAGAGAGAGAGTGAGAGAGAGAGAGAGACAATGGACTATTTAAAACAAAATGAAATAAAATAGAGTAAAGCTTGACAACAAAGCTGTCGGTCAAACAGCTATTATACCAGCCATCATGAGCGCTTGCAAAACATTCATTAGCTTCATCATTCAACTTATCCGGATTATTTGGAGTCAGTTTTCTGAATCATCTTTTTCATTCATTTCATCAAGTGTTGTTTGTGGTCTTAATTCTATTCTATTGACAATNTGAAATAAAATAGAGTAAAGCTTGACAACAAAGCTGTCGGTCAAACAGCTATTATACCAGCCATCATGAGCGTTTGCAAAACATTCATTAGCTTCATCATTCAACTTATCCGGATTATTTGGAGTTAGTTTTCTGAATCATCTTTTTCATTCATTTCATCAAGTGTTGTATGTGGTCTTAATTCTATTCTATTGACAATAAAATTTTAAAAAAATGATATTCTCAACATGAAAAGTCTGCATGTTTTTTTTTTTTTGAGGAATTTTGTGAAAAAGGGGAATTAATTACTGAGTCACCAGAGCATGATGCATATAATAATAAAAATAAATAAATAATACTCCGTGAAACAGACTGTCAAATGCTTCAAAAAGTAATAACATTGAAACAGAAGAATTGTACAGGTATAAATATTCTTACCCGTTTGACCAATATGTAATCTTTGGTATCATTCAGATAAACGCTGGAATCCCCTTCAATTAGGGTACAAAACTGGAACTAAAACAAATGGTGGAGGAATATTCACAACATTAAGCAAGTTTTTGAAGGAAATAATACAAGTCAGAAACGTAAACATGGATTTAAAATCTCTAAGAAGAGGGAACTACAAAGATGAAGCCAGTAAAACAATTTAAAATAAGCCTACCAAATTTAGAATTATAAAAGTTTTGAAATTTCCATTTAAAGTATAAAGTTTACAAAATATACTGTTGTCAACATCTCTCTATTAACTTCCAAGGCAGTAGTGATAAAGCCAACAAACTTTTCTAGCCTTTTACCATCCATCAGGCTATGTCTGTATCATCCAAAAAAATTTAGCCAGCAAATAAGTATTAGTCATGCAATCATATTAAGTCANAAGTATAAAGTTTACAAAATATACTGTTGTCAACATCTCTCTATTAACTTCCAAGGCAGTAGTGATAAAGCCTACAAACTTTTCTAGCCTTTTACCATCCATCAGGCTATGTCTGCATCATCCAAAAAAATTTAGCCAGCAAATAAGTATTAGTCATGCAATCATATTAAGTCGCGTACAATGCAAACAAAAAAAAAGTAGGTTTTATCACTTTATAGCAACAGAAATAAAAACTGAAAAAGGAACCACTTTCATGAACACTAAGATAGCATTAAGACATACTAATTTTCTCAAATTAACCATAGCACTTTTAAAAGATAAGCCGAAAACCTTGAGATAAAACATGGAAATATCATAATAAATTACATCATACTATCATCCATGTCAAGTGCCGATATCGGATCCACTTTGCAGCAAGATTGATTACAATAGCTAGTGAAAGAAGAAGAAGAGGTAAAGGAACTCTTTTGTTGTTTGCTAGGATTTCTGACCCCACACCATCATTAGAGTACTTGGAATACTGAACAATAGCTAGGGCTAAGTAGGATGTTATGACAATGCCCCTCACCAATGGTTCCCCCACAGCAGCCAACAAGGCAGCAGATGGCAGAGCAGCTGAAACATAGTCTCTTTTCTTGATAAACTTCGAGTAGAAAAACATACCAAAAAGTAAGATCCAGAAAGGTATCTCAGGAATGAAGCCCCTAACGGCCCCAAAACCAATTATACCAGATAGCGTTAAAAGGTATGGCTGGCTGTTCACAGATTCTGGGACTGTAGCTTCAGCAATGGCCAGAATAGTTGATGTAAAAAAGATTATCCTTGTTAGCTCTGGAACTGGAGCAAAAGCTACAATACTGGCATAAACATACCTTATAGAATAGAGAACAAATTCACTATATATAATCAAACTGGTAATTGGACCACCAATAAACCGAAACACAAAGGCTAGTGTAAGCTTCAGTGACCAAGCAGAGGTACTTAAGATTGCTAATCCTGCCTTCTTCCAGTTTGAAAGTTCCCATAACACGGTCCGCCAAGCATAAACAAGAAAAAACAGTGCTGCATATAAGAAAATGATACGGTGACTTGGCCTGTCTTCTTAGGACAATTGAGAATAGAAAATGTCAGAGAAATTCAGTAATTTCCTGTTTAATTTTCATTTTTCGGGTTTCAGAGTTCAGAAAACCACAAGTAGTTAGCTGGAAAATTAACTTGAAAATGAAATTCAAACATTAAATAATGTTATTTTCAATATAATATTTGTATTCAAAAATTAAACTAAATCANTTGAAAGTTCCCATAACACGGTCCGCCAAGTATAAACAAGAAAAAACAGTGCTGCATATAAGAAAATGATACAGTGACTTGGCCTGTCTTCTTAGGACAATTGAGAATAGAAAATGTAAGAGAAATTCAGTAATTTCCTGTTTAAATTTTCATTTTTCGGGTTTAAGAGTTTAGAAAACCACAATTAGTAAACTGAAAAATTAACTGAAAATGAAATTCAAACATTAAATAATGTTATTTTCAATATAATATTTGTATTCAAAAATCAAACTAAATCGTTGTCCAAATAACTATCGCCTTTTCCAAAGATCGGTCACTTTAGAGTCAAACAAATTGTACTTTACATTCAGAATTATATATATAAATTAGAAATTTCTGCCATAAAATCTAAACCGATATCTTTCCAGCCTAGGACTTCTATGATTGATATTCAAGAGTAGCTAAATAACAATATATATATATATTGAAATTTACATTAGGTGTCTAATAATAAAGGATTCATATTTATATATATATTATATNAAGAGTAGCTAAATAACAATATATATATATATTGAAATTTACATTAGGTGTCTAATAATAAAGGATTCATATATATATATATATATATAGATATATATATATATATATATTCCAAGAATCAGTAAATATGAATATTAATGTGTGCGCTAGCATGTCTGTAGTAGGCTGTGTAAGCATGTGTGAAAGTATGAGTATGAATATTAAAAGAAAGGGGTTTCAGTGAGTAATGTGGATGAGTGTGGTTGTGTGTGTAAAGAGAAAGAGAGAGAGAAACTTATGCTTCACACGAAGATAAGTAATAAACTTAATCTTTTAAGTTTCAATTTAAAAATGCATTTGGACTGGTATAAACTTTCAGATAGGTTTCCAATTTCTGTAGCAATATATTGCTCTCTACTTTGAAAAGAATGCAATTTTGGACAAAAGGCACTATTGAAAAAATTGTTGAAAAGCAAATTAAGTAGTTTTTGAAACAATCATATACAATTCTATGAATTTGGCACAACAAAATAGATTATCTACATATACAACCAAAAGTTTCATCTTGATGAAATTGCAAAAGCACTAAGTAGTAATATCCTATATTTTTTTCTTTTTTTTACATTCATCATTCTTATATNAGTTTCAATTTAAAAATGCATTTGGACTGATATAAACTTTCAGATAGGTTTCCAATTTCTGTACCAATATATAGCGCTCTACTTTGAAAAGAATGCAATTTTGGACAAAAGGCACTATTGAAAAAAATGTTGAAAAACAAATTAAGTATTTTTTGAAACAATCATACGCAATTCTATGAATTTGACACAAAATAGATTATCTACATATACAACCAAAAGTTTCATCTTGATGAAATTGTAAAAGCACTAAGTAGTAATATCCTCTTTTTTTTTTTCTTTTTTTTACATTCATCATTCTTATACTCATATTTCAGATTATAAAATTTTGGGCATAGAATGCAGCAGACATGAAATGGGAGGAACTGAAATGAACTAAAAGATGAAATTCCTTATGAAAGAAATAATCCTGGCTAAAAAAAAAAAAAAGAAAAGAGAATGCATCAAAATCAGCGTAAGAATACCTAAAATCAGAATACCATGAACAAGAAGATGGATTAACATGAAACATTCGTTCTGATTTCTGAATTCACGTACCAATTGCCCATGGCCACCGANCAAGAAGATGGATTAACATGAAACATTCGTTCTGATTTCTGAATTCACGTACCAATTGCCCATGGCCACCGGACTGGAGGATCAGGAACCTCCTTGTTGAGGTAGCGGAACCTTTCCGGCATCGTGCTATCCCCTCTAGCCTGCAACTCCTCGTCCACAGCAGTATCTTTCGGCGCTGGTTCTGCTACTTCATTCTTCACCACGCAGGCCAAAAGGCTCGCACTACGAGATTGGAAAACACGAAATGGCCCACGAGATGGGGAGGGATATGGAATNCGTCCACAGCAGTATCTTTCGGCGCTGGTTCTGCTACTTCATTCTTCACCACGCAGGCCAAAAGGCTCGCACCACGAAATTGGAAAACACGAAATGGCCCTCGAGATGGGGAGGGACATGGAACNAGCCTGCAACTCCTCGTCCACAGCAGTATCTTTCGGCGCTGGTTCTGCTACTTCATTCTTCACCACGCAGGCAAAAAAGCTCGCACCACGAGATTGGAAAACACGAAATGGCCCTCGAGATGGGGAGGGATATGGAACACGGCAATAATGAAGGGCGGGATGAGAGGAAGACGACTGTAGTCTTAAAATATGAGTGGATGACCTCCAGTGAAAAGTTAGGAAGGGACGTAAGGGGGATCGGAGAGATGTCGCCATGGTGGGAGAGTTCTGAATGTGCAGAGAGNAAATAATGAAGGGCGGGATGAGAGGAAGACGACTGTAGTCTTAAAATATGAGTGGATGACCTCCAGTGAAAACTTAGGAAGGGACGTAAGGGAGATCGGAGAGATGTCGCCATGGTGAGAGAGTTCTGAATGTGCGGAGAAACTGAGATTGCCATTCTGCACGAGGAAGCGGTGCCGGGAAATTTTACGATACCCTTGTGTAGGGTTTGGAAAGAGGGAAGGCAGCCGAGTTGTTGAAAAATTATTGAGACTAATAGGGTACCACATGATAACCTGATGTGAATAGTATATATTAGTCGACTCAAATTATCACGTGATCCTCTGTTATTAGACACCTAATGTAAATTTGTATCAGGTGTTCTGATGCAATAATTTATCTTAATTGTGAGTTTTGCGACTTGTGAGCCGATCTCTCTTGCTACGATTTGAGGATTTTTAAGAAAATTTTACTTTTAAATGCTCTATTATAATGTAAATTGCGTATAAATCTTAATTTGTAATAGGTTTAAAAATATATACATGCCTAAATGTTAATAAATTAATTTAGAATCAAAATTGTTTTATCTTTCTATAAAGAGTGTNGAGATTGCCATTCTGCACGAGGAAACGGTGCCGGGAAATTTTACGATACCCTATGTAGGGTTTGGAAAGAGGGAAAGCAGCCGAGTTGTGGAAAAATTATTGACTGACAACGGTACTTCATGATAACCTGATGTGAATAGTATATGTTAGTCGACTCAAATTATCACGTGGTCCTCTATTATTTGATACCTAATATAAATTTGTATCAGGTGACCTGATGCAATAATTTATCTTAGTTGTGAGTCTTGCAACTTGTGAGTTGATCTCTCTTGCTACGATTTGAGGATTTTTAAGAAAATTTTACTTTTAAATGCTCTATTATGACGTAAATTGCGTATAAATCTTAATTTTTAATTTGTAATAGGTTTAAAAATATATACATGCCTAAATGTTAATAAATTAATTTAGAATCAAAATCCTTTTATCTTTCTATAAAGAGTGTAATTTTTTTCTTATATTCTTATCTTTTTGATAGATAGAGTAAAACGCTTATTTGATATTTCAATCATATGATATTATTGATTAATCTTCTTTCAAACATTTTTTTTTTTTAGTTTAGTAATTGCGAAGTGTGTGTTCAGGCGCAGCAAAGTTTCGCAACACAAGCATCTCATCACNGAGATTGCCATTCTGCACGAGGAAACGGTGCCGGGAAATTTTACGATACCCTATGTAGGGTTTGGAAAGAGGAAAGGCAGCCGAGTTGTGGAAAAATTATTGAGACAAACAAAGGTACCACATGATAACTTGATCTGAATGGTATTGTTAGTGGGCTTAAATTATCACGTGGTCTTCTGTTGTTAGACACCTAATGTAAATTTGCATCAAATGTCCTGATGCAATAATTTATCTGAGCTCATGTGGTCTTCTGTTGTTAGACACCTAATGTAAATTTACATCAAATGTCCTGATGCAATAATTTATCTGAGCTGTGAGTCTTGCGACTTGTGAGTCGATCTCTCTTGCTACAATTTGAGGATTTTTAAGAAAATTTTACTTTTAAATGCTCTATTATGATGTAAATTGTGTATAAATCTGAATTTATAATAGGTTTAAAAATATATACATGCCTAAATATTAATAAGTTAATTTAGAATTAAAATCCTTTTATCTTTCTATAAAGAGTGCAATTTTTTTCTTATATTCTTATCTTTTTGATAGATAGAGTAAAACCCTTATTTGATATTTCAATCATATGATATTATTGATTAATCTTCTTTCAAACATTTTTTTTTCTTTTGTGTTTAGTAATTGCAGAGTGTGTGTTCAGGTGCAGCAAAGTTTCGCAGCACAAGCATCTCATCATTTATCAATGTGAGATTAGTAACATCATTCATTTAGCTTTTTAATATTTAATATAATGATTGTACCTAAAACATTAAATCAAAATATTGGAAAGCATTATATTACCTTGTATGAATATGTTGGAACCACATTCAAATTACATTCATCTTCAAAGTATAAATATTCGACCATCAAATTATTTTTGAATCATGAACAAAAATGTTTGAAATGATTCCATCGTTGTTCAATAATAATTTAAAAATAATTTGAATATAATTTAGTGATAGTTTGATATGGATTCAATTGCAATTTAGATATAATTTGAATGATGATTAATGATAATTTTATCATGAAAGTTTTGGGTTTCAAAGATGATTTGTTCATGGCTTGAATGATCATGATTCGATCATGGTGTTTTGATACGCTCATGTGAGTTATTATACTCTATACCCATATGCTTGCACTAATCATGCTATGAGAGTTGTATCACATTGTTCAATTCATAAATTAGGGTGTGATGGAGGATAAATTTTACAGTTTAATGCTACTAACTTCATTCTCAAGATTAATTTATCATATCTTTGTCAGTCCCTTAAAACTCTTGAAAAGTTGTTATATGGGGCTTTGATTTTTAAATTATTAATGAGAATAATTGATGACGATAAGAATAAGGAATACTACATTGTGTTCAATAGTAGAGGGAAGAATATCATATTGGGGTGAACATCATATTCAACATAAAGAATAATGAATAATACAATAATCGATGAATGGTAATTTGGTCAATTGTCATCTAATGAGGAGTTTTAGATAACGGGCCTAATCAATAAGTATATAAGAACTAGTTTACNACAAAAATGTTTGAAATGATTCCATCGTTGTTCAATAATAATTTAAAAATAATTTGAATATAATTTAGTGATTGTTTGATAAGGATTCAATTGCAATTTAGATATAATTTGAATGATGATTAATGATAATTTGATCATGAAAGTTTTGGGTTTCAAAGATGATTTGTTCATGGCTTGAATGATCATGATTCAATCATGGTGTTTTGATATTCTTATGTGAGTTATTAAAATTTATACCCATATGCCTGCACTAATCATGCTATGAGAGTTGTATTACATTGTTCAATTCATAAATTAGGGTGTTATGGAGGATAAATTAGACAGTTTAATGCTACTTTCATTCTCAAGATTAGTTTATCATATCTTTGTTTGTCCCTTAAAACTCTTGAAAAGTTGTTATGTGGGGCTTTGATTTTTCAATTATTAATGAGAATAATTGATAATGATAAGAATAAGGAATACTACATTGTGTTCAATACTATGGGCAAGAATATCATATTGGTGTGAACATCATATTCAACATAAAGAATAATGAATAATACAATAATCAATGAATGGTAATTTGGTCAATTACCATCTAAGGAGGAGTTTTAGATAACGGGCCTAATCAATAAGTATACAAGAACTAGTTTAATGGATATAAGAATTCTAAAATTTAGAAGTTAATGAAAAACCTTCATTGAGTGCTCTTTAACAAATGACTTGTGAAGTTAGGACTATGTTTTATTGTGGCTATTGTTCTCCTCCATTACAATAAATGTTATTATTCTTACTTGGATGGTGGAATTTATTGAAGATGATGAGACATTTTGGATACCCATAAAGTAGGCTAGCATGGGAGAAAACACTATGAGGGCTGAAAAGGGACAAGATGCAATAAGATATCATTATTTTAAAGAAGAATATGCATCTCAATATGCTATAACTAGATTTATAATACCAATGTAATATGAGGCTTACAATGTCATCTCAAACATGGAGAGGAGATATTGAGTTTCTTATAAAGTGAGAACCAAAAATGTCAAACTTAAAGAGTATTATATTACTCACAAACAAAACTTTTTTGCTAATATTGATGTATAAGGATATGAGTGTTTGCCATTTTCTCAAAGTGAACATTTTTTTTTTGTTTTTCGATAAATCATTAACTCTGAAGTTATTCCTTAATAGAAGTTACTCATCATACATTGGTGCATATAATTGATAAGATTACTTCTATTAGTATTTTACAATTAAGTCTATTTTGCTGTCCCAGCATGAATTATAAAGAGGAAAACAAGAACTTCTACTTTTAAGAAGAAAGTATGGGAGACAACATGTAAAACGACCCATAGATAGAATGAGAAGTTTATAAGGAGGTAGACATAGGTTATTGATCCCATATTAATATACTTACAAAATAAGTAGCCAACAATGTGATAGAAGTCAACCTATTTTTTGTACATATATATCATAGTGGGGGATAATCATTAAGATCCAAAATAAAGGATGTAAAATAATAGAGATATTTGATTAGATATTTCACAAATTTATTAAGAAAAGACACCTATAGATACATTCATACTTAATTGATTTTATTAACCTAATTTATAAAAAGCAACCTTCTACCTTCAATTCTTGAATGATAAGACTAGTTGATGGCGCCGAGGTGAACGGGATAAGAATGTGTAATGAAAACCTCATGTAGTATTTGTAGTTAAGTACTTCAATAATTGGGTTTTATATGATAATTAGAAAGATATTGCTTACTAAGAGTAGGAGCCATTCAAGATTATATATAATAATGTCAGTTTCTCAACTTATGGTGCACTAGTCATATGTTTTTAGTAAGATATTGCATCTCAAGCTATCGAAAAAGTTATGACTTTGGCGTCAACTTTGGACAAATCATTTGATTAATACTACAAAGTTGCAATCCCTTCATTTATAAGGCTAAAAAAATTAAGGATCTATTCATCTAGCCCGAATAAGGACTTTTATGTCATTTANTATACTTACAAAATAAGTAGCCAACAAAGTGATAGAAGTCAACCTATTTTTTGTACATATATATCATAGTGGAGGATAATCATTAAGATCCAAAATCAAGGATGTAAAATAATAGAGATATTTGATTAGATATTTCACAAATTTATTAAGAAAAGGCACCTGTAGATACATTCATACTTAATTGATTGTATTAACCTAATTTATAAAAAGCAACCTTCCACCTTCAATTCTTAAATGCTAAGATTAGTTGACGATGTCAAAGTGAACGAGATAAGAATGTGTAATGAAAACCTCATGTAGTATTTGTAGTTAAGTACTTCAATAATTGGGTTTTATATGATAATTAGAAAGATATTACTTACTAAGAGTATGAGCCATTCAAGATTATATATAATAACGTCAGTTTCTCAACTTATGGTGCACTAGTCATATGTTTTTAGTAAGATATTGCATCTCAGGCTACCAAAAAACTTATGACTTTGGCATCAACTTTGGACAAATCATTTGATTAATACTACAGAGGTGCAATCCCTTCATTTATAAGGCTAAAAAAATTAAGGATTTATCCATCTAGCCCGAATAAGGACTTTTATGTCATTTGAAAGAATAAGATTTTGAAGTCATGATCTACTGTAGAACTCATGTATTTTCTAAGGAATTAGAATAAAATTAATTACATTATATATAAGATCTCATTTTTTATAGTTATTGATATTGCATTACTCAGATCCATCTTACATCTCAAATCAAATATTGTAGATAATTTTGTTATTTCTTCTAAGTTTATGTGAGTAGTTAAGGTTATTGAATAATGGTGGAGAACTTTTGACCTTCAAATATCCTTAGATGTAGAGGAATGCCAACAAAGAAGTGGTTCCCATGTTTAAAATAAAGTAATCGATTAAAAATTTTGGAAAATATAAATTAATTTATGTAGTTTTTATACGCATGGTATGATGATTATTTTATATCTTATTTATAATAGAAATTATATAGTATATGTAAAATAACACACCATGTATCTGATTTCAAGGAAATTATTTGGAATTTACACTTAATTGCTCATAATCCTATAGAGATCATCTATGTATAAGTTTATTTTACAATAATATAGATTAATAAACCAGTTTTTTTATTCTAAGGTAAATATTAATTTTTTGTTTTATTTATTCCTTTATTAATGCAATCTACATTATTGTTTAGATGATATAGTTGTGTTATGGTTATTATGTTATAGCTTTTGAATTGCATTTTTTTTTTTGGCTATACATCTATAAAATATAAAATACCATATTATCACTAATGTATCATATCTCTTATAATCTTTGTTTTATTTAGACTCATTAGTATATCAACATTATAGTTAGTTATGTTGCAATGTATGTTCAAATTTTATTTTAACCCATGTTAATTCATACTTGAAATAAGGTTAAAATGTATATCAATATTTACTAAAAAATTATTAAATCTTACTCAAACTTTTTTTTCACTATTATGAGACAAAGTAAATTTATCATTATATATAAGATATCTAAATAAGTTATGAATATACCTAACAATAACAATTATCTTTTTATGCACATACTATTAATTTTATTTTAAAAAATACTACATATCTCAACTTCAACATTTCCTACACTTGATGCACACATTATCAGTACCATTCATATATTTCTTCAGAAGATCTATTTACAACTTCCTCACCTCTTCTTCTGACTTGATGCTCACTCATAATTGGTCTCATCAATATCCTAGGCAAGATCCAATAGAAATGTTCAAATCTACTTCATCATTGTTTACTTCCTTGATGATCACACGCTTCTGGTCCCATTGACAACCTTCCCTTAGTATGATCCATTCTCCACTTTCTCTCCTAATTCTTCATGGTTCAGTGTTTCAAGAATATGAGAGATGCTTACAAGTAGAGGTGTAAATGAGTCTAGTTGAGCTCCAGCCGCTCTTCACTTTAGCTTTAGCTTAATTAATTTATTAAGTTTGAGTTTGAACTTGAGTTTGATTTTATTAATTTGATCAAGCTCATGAGTCAATTTATTTATTCTAAAAAAAGAGAAACAATCTTACTTTAAGCTAGCCTCATAACAAAATGACATATAAAATGAGCAATTAAATGGTAAGAAATAAAAAAATCTCTTAATATAAAATGTAACATGTTGGATCATAAATTGTTCTGTGATTCACACCCAATGAATAGAACATTAATCGAATGAAAGAAGAAATAAGGAAGAGTTCAATGCTCTCTAAATATTTTTAGTGATAATTCCATTCAGAGTCCTTTTCCTTGAAAATGATCCTCCTATTTATAATTCATATGTAGGATCTCATAAATACATGAGTGTTCTCGTTAACAAAAGAAAGTTACCATAATTAATGAACCATTATATTTTTATATTTGTAACCGAATAACATTTATTTTGACCCCATAATCGGTGTTGGTGCCACTTTATTTCTGTAACTACTTAAAAATTGCTTTACATTCATAACTGCCCGATTAGGTTGCTTGGAATTTGTTCCGTCTGCCATGAGTCATTTGGCCAACCAAAAATCCTTTAGTCGACTTTATGATTTTTGATCGCCCATTCCATGGAAACCGAATGTGAAGATACGATGTCTTAAGGTAGGATTATTTCATCGGGCAGAGGGTGGATCACTCTAATCTGACAATCAGCCAACATTCGATCTATGTTTCTATATTAAAGAAACTTACTCTAGGTGATTATTGATTTTCATGATTGTAGCCACTGGAAAGTAGGTATTAATGTGATCGTGTGATATTTGTTGGGTCGTTCATTCTCTCCATTTGGTCAGCCTCTGAGATCGACCGATCATAAGGTGAATAATCACGTGTTAGTGTTCTTTATGTCTCCAATCATTTCTCTTTGAGATTCATGTAGACGCATTCCTGATGTACATAATTAATTCTCTGATTATTTTACTTATTCAAAAGTGACAATTGCATAAGAATAAGAGAATTAAATAACATGATTAGGTATATAATAAATAATAAATATTATCATAATATACTCACTTGATTTTCATGCCCCATTTTTCTATAAATAAGGTGCTAAGTGTATTTTTTTTTTCTCCCATTTCCTGCACCTTATACTTGTGAGTTGTTCATTTAGGCAAACACATAGGATCGGAGCCCAAAAACCAGTAAATGAGGAAGTCTTATTGAAAGCATTTGGACTTCCTGCTTCTATAACACATCCATTAGAAGATGAAAGAAAATGAAGATTCGATAGTTCCTGCCCACTCCTTAAGAAAAGGTTGGGTGAAGAGATGGGACTGACTAAGAAGAAAAAAAGAGAAGAGAAGAAATCAGCCAGTGTAAAAAGGTTAGCTGAATTGATTAGATCAGTTAAAAAACCAACTGCAAAACTGTTTCGTTTGGAAGAGGTTGGTGAATCATATGATTCAACACCATTTCTTTTGGTATGAGGTCGGAAAGGCAGATAGGTGTTGTACCCTGCACAACTTCGTCAGTGTTCAGCCCAACTGCCATCTCAAGAGAGAATCCCTCGGGGACGGCTATATAATGTTCTGCCATTACACTTTCTTTGTTTCACCTTCCAGTTCTACATACCACTCAAGGTGATGGTACTCCCAGAGCAGATGATCCACTTCATCATTTAACTAGTGAGGTTAAGCAAAGCAAAGCTTCACCAGCGGAAGATTATCCACCTCCATTGTTGACCGAAGGGAATCTCCATGGTGGTGCGGCCCTTCTCATCGCAAAGAGCCTCCATACATTCAAAATAGAACACATGATGGGTAACTTAGCCATTCTTTTTTTATTCGGTCTTCCAATTTATTTTTGTAACATAGGTCTAATTGTTGCAGAGGAAACTATGGATATTATTGACTCCCAACTCATGGAGAAGACACACCAAACCGAACTAAAGGAGCTGACCGGTCCTTCGACTTAGGCTGCAACCAAAGTGGTATCCACTCCACTACCTCTTCCAATCCTGACACCTCTTTCAATGGACCCGAAGAGGGAATCTAGCTGCTGATGGGAGTTTCATGAGTCATTGGTCCTTTGTATGGATGAGATTGTGGACTCCCCTTACTTGTGTTGCAGATCTTCACTTGGAGACTGATACGCCTAAAAATGTACTATTTTTCATATTTTATTTTATAATGATATTAAATGTATATTTTCTTGTGTTTTTGGTTTTAGATACATCAAATTGAAGAATTTGGAGTGATTTGAGCAAATGGAATAAAAATGGACCAAAACGAAGCAAATCGGAGCAAATCAGGTCAAATCGGGGCACACCGGAGCCATGGGGACCAAAACCTGGCACTTAAGTGCCTGTGCCCGGCGCTTAAGCACCCAAATATAGCGCTTAGGTGCCACCAGACAGAGAGGATGGTGCGCTTAAGTGCCCCAAAATCGGTGCTTAGGCGCCAGAGACGGTTTTCAACATATCTTCTAGAATATATGTCGGATTTGGATGATTTTTGAAGCGTTACTTCGTGTGTCTCTTGGGGAATTCATTAAAATTTATAAAATGTATTTTCTATAAGGATTTGGGGTGATTATAAGGAGTTTTGAAGAGGCACTTTAGACACCATTTGGAAGATTCAATGAATATTGATAGTTTTAAAGAAACACTTAAGAATCTCTTAAGAATTTATAAATAAGGCTTGGAAATGCTTTTAAGAGAACTCTTGGACCCTTGAATTAATTGGAAGAGAAGAAGAAGACTTGGAGAAGAAGAAAAAGGCTTGGGCGTGAGCCCCAAGGGGGGCGACAAGGTGAGAGAGAAAGAGAGAGTGTGAGAGATCTCTTCTTTTCTTTTCACTTTGTTCTTGGAGAGGATTGTAAGGAGATTGTTTTTTTTATACAAGGAGAGTTTGATTTCCATCAAAGATAAGTATTTTTAGTATATTTTGATTTGAATCTAGTACTTTATTTGTATGGTTTGAAAGTCTTGTTCAATGAAAAGTTCTTGTTATTTCTCCATGTGTAGTGAGTAGTTT
Source organism: Phalaenopsis hybrid cultivar (assembly GCA_002079205.1). NCBI lineage: Eukaryota > Viridiplantae > Streptophyta > Magnoliopsida > Asparagales > Orchidaceae > Phalaenopsis > Phalaenopsis hybrid cultivar. The sequence goes on along the minus strand of JXCR01140214.1, from coordinate 58,626 downwards.
TCTTTACTCTTCCCTCTTGAAATGAATTAGTATGCATGTGTAGGATATAGAATTGAGTAGAGTGAGAATACATTGTGATGATTTTACTTTGTTCTTTATTTGCATGTAAACTTGAACAACTTGCATGTTAAAATATGTTGTGAGAACATGTAAGATCCGTGATGTTGTTGTCTCAATCAAATATGGTAGAATCACATAAGATTGTATGGATGAGAATGTAGTCCGCCTGGTTGGGTGCAAATAAATAGGGAAATAATCTTTGATGGGTGTATAATTAGAGGACTTTAGAGTGACAGACTAAAGACCCCTAATTTGGTCTATTGTTTTAGATTTTGATGCGAGATATTAGCCTCGAGGTGGAGGGATAAGAGAGAACTCTAGAGTGAGAGCTAGTATCTTCCCTTCCTAGCCCGTCTTCAGAACTGTTCAAACTTTAGATTAACCAATGTTCTTTATAGCATCTCTAGTAAGAGTAAGGAATATTATTGTTCCTATTTGTCACAATCTCTCTCACTACTTGTTTTACTTTTACACATGTCACTAATTTCATTATATGAGGAAGAGTACCTTTAATATATTCAACCCCACTTTTTGATTTTCACTAAGTATTTTAGTTTAGGAGTAAAAGTAGTATTACAGTGATAATTGTAGGGTATAATCAAAATCAAATCTTTTATCGACCTTTCAAGCTAGGGCGTGTTATTCTAGACTAGAACTTCTCTTGAAAGCCGCTATGATTAGCCTTGATCTCCGTGGGATCGATATTCGGGGTTTAATCAGAAAGTCTTATATTACTTGATAACGATACGTATACTTGCATAGAATTCCTACAAATATAATTGAAATCTTACTTTGCTTGAGATCAAATTTCTGGTGTCATTATCGGGATTAAAATCTTCAAATAATAGTGTCAACTTGATAAATCTTTACATTTGAAAAAATATCGGAATCAAGTTTTTGGAGCCGTTGTCGGAGATCGCAACGGTTAATCTTGACTTCTAGGAGAATTTTAGTTGAAGTAATTAGGCTTAGACTTGGAAAACTGTAGTGTCGTAAAAACTGTTTTGTGTGAAAGTATTTTTTGTATGAAAAAGTGTTGTGAAAAAAACTATTTGTGAGAAAAACATGGTGTTTGTGAAAATGTTTTGTTGTGCTGAATAAATTTTTTATTTTATTTGTTTAATTTTTAATGTGTTGTTTGTTGTGTTACGTATGCAAAAAAAAATAATTTGTAGGACTTGTGCCTTATGATCCTGAGTTAGAAAAAAGAAAAAAAATAAAAAAACAGAAAGTACTTGAAAAACTAGAAATGAAAATGGAAAACATTTAAAATAATAACTTAGAAAATCATCATAAATCATTGAGGGATTATGGAAATCTTAAACAGATGAAATTCACTCAAGTATACAAACCCCTGTCGTAGAAGCTGACTCGTTTAAAATTAGTCCAGTTTGGGGGAACTCCTTCGGGGGATCCCTATTTACACTTATCCAATTTTCTAGAACTTTGTGCTACATTTTGTTATAACAGTATGTTAGATGATGTTGTTAGACTAAGGCTTTTTTCTTTCTCACTAAATGATAAGGCTGAAATGTGGTTATACTCATTAGCACCTAGCTCTATTAAAAATTGGGAGGATCTAATTCAGAAATTCCTAGCTAAGTATTTTCCACCTTCAAGGACTACTAAACTTAGAAATGACAGTATCTCATTTTGCCAGTATAAAGGAGAATCGATATACAAAGCTTAGGAAAGATTTAAGGAACTCCTAAGAAAGTGTCCACGCCATGCTCTGCCTGATTGGTTAATCATTCAAAATTTTTACAATGGGTTAGTAGGATCCCTTGGGTTTGCAATTGACACTGCCGCTGGTGGATCATTAATGTCAAAACTATTTGATGAAGCATATGTTTTAATTGAAGAAATGACTACAAATGAGTTTCAATGACCCTCTGTAAGAGTAAATTCTAAAAAGGTAACAAGTGTTAATAATAAAGATATGATTACAATTCTTTCATCTCATGTTGTTGTAATATTAAGGAAGTTAGACCAATTTGGAATGAACCAGCCTCAATTTACTCCAGTAAGTTAGGAGAGTTCATTAGGGTATATGATTAATTATGACTTATCATATGAGACTTTAAATTCCATAGTCACCCCATATTCTAACTTTTACAACCGAGGTTGGAAGAACCATCCTAATTTTAACTGGTATCATACTACTTGGGGTGGAAACCAACAATGGGAAAATAACCATGCAAATCTTAATGGAAGTTGAAATAATCAAGGGAACAGAAATTATAGACCTCCACTAGACTCTAACAATGATCAATAATTGGAGGATAAGAAGATGTATATGGAAGAAGTGGTATTGTAAATGGGAAACTAGTTACAAAGTCAAAATGTTATGATTAGAAACATAGAGAAACAACTTGGACAAATTTCTAATTCACTTAGCAATAGACCCCAAGGAACACTTCCTAGCAACACTGAGATCAACCCTAAATAGAACAATAATGAACAAGTAGAAGTTGTCAAATTAAGAAGTGGAAGAGAGATAGAGGATGTCATTAGAAAAAAAAGAAGTTGTGAGAGAAACAAAGGGAACTAAAAGAACTAAAGAAAATGTTTCTAAGGATTTGGAAAATTTAATATCTCCAACTAAAATCAATTTAGAAAGACCACCACCTCCATTTACTCAAAGACTTAGAAAATATTAATTGGATAAACAATTTTAAAAGTTCATGGAATTACTTAAGATGTTAACGATAAATATTCCTTTCGTTGAAGCTTTGAAACAGATGCCGAGTTATGCAAAGTTTATGAAGGAGATATTAAATAAGAAAAGGAAATTTGGGGATTACGAGAGAGTTGCATTAAGTGAGGAGTGCAGCGCTATACTTCAGAAAAAGCTTCCTCAGAAACTTAACAATCCTTCTAGCTTAACAATTCCTTGTGCAATTGGAGAAAGATTATGTGGAAAAGCTTTATGTGATTTAGGATCGAGCGTTAATGTGATGCCTCTATCTATATTTAGAAGGTTAGGTTTATCTAATAATTCTCCCACTACTGCAACCCTTCAGTTAGCAGATTGATCTATCATTTATCCAAAAGGGGTTATAGATGACGTACTTATTAAAGTGGATAAATTTATCTTTCCTATGGACTTTATTGTATTAGATATAAAGGAAGATAAAGAAAATCTAATTATTTTAGGGAGACCTTTTCTTATTACTGGACAAACTATGATAGATGTGCAGAAAGGAGAGTTGACTATGAATATTAATGACCATGAAGCCACTTTCGATGTTTTAAAAACTATGAATTATCCAGCTGAGAGAAAAGATGATGATTGTTTTTGGATGGATGAAATAGATTATCTAAGAAAAGCCCATTTCTAAAAATGCTTTGAGAGTAAGTTAACAAATGAGATCGAAATGGACTTTCATGATGAGTTGAAAACATTGTTTAAAGAAGATTGTATGTATGTTCAAGAGAGGTATGAAATGATGGACGTTACTATCAGCACAAAAAGTTGGGAGTTATTAAGTTGTCGGCTGCTAGGATGGATATCTGCTAGGATGGATATCCTACACCCGTTTTAATTTAATTTAACACATATATAATTTCAAAAAAATGGTATTTTAAAATTTTTGAAAAGACAAGACCAAACCGATCTCATATCCTCAGTAGTTTAAATAAACAAGCCTAATTACACAAGTAGTGCACCTATCCCAAGAGATAGATACATTACTTACTGGTGAAAACTCAATTAAATAAACTAAAGATTGTATGACATCCATTTAAGTCTGTGAAACTATTTTATGTTGACCGACAAATTCTTCTATTTAATACAAAGAATTAAATAGGGTTTATATTAAGCTGAATTCGAAAAAGCTTCATATAAGGGCAAGCCCCTATAGTTAATTACATCCTAGATAACCGAAGTCACCTAAGAAAACTCTCGATAAAAATCAGTGGGTATTATCTTCAAAGAGGTCAAAGGATTATGAATTTTCAACGAGATCGGAAAAAGAGGTGCGAAAGGGTAATGACTCAAATTTTAGAATAATTTATTTGGAATCCAAAGGAGGAAGAACTAGGGGATGTCATAGATCCGGAAGAGAACCTCTGACTTCCCAAGCTATCCTATGGTTTGGTTTCAATTTTAGAGATTAGAATTTATTGACTGTTACATCCTGCTAATTTTATTAATTAAGGCTTATATTCATGTGAAACGATCACACAAATAGCCTGGAAGTTGTGAGAATTTAGGTCGTGATAGGCGACAACCTCAGAATCCTAAAGCAGGTTAAGGCTTAAATCGTATAGCAAAGCTATACAAGGGCCTAAGGAAAAGTTGGGGATTTATGTTTGCATATGGAAACCTTGAATTCCTATAGATTTGTTATTTAATTCTAAAGAATGGTTTAGCTGGTGAAGACATGTTTTGCTGTTGAAGATGGTCGTGTTGCCCACGGTGCTAGCTCCAACCTCCTCGTTGTGACCAGTTTAAGTTTTCTAATATATCAAGTTATGATGTAAAATCAAATATCTTTATGGTTATGGTTCTTTAAATATTATGGGGCATATTAAAGTTGATTAGAGCGACACCAGTTAGGATTCCACGGTTTCCTCGTTCCGACACCACCATTTTTTTTTATTCACATAGTCCAAATGAATTTACTAAACTCAACTCAATGAGCTCCATACTTTTATTTAAACTGTGGGAAATCTCATTATACCTCCTCCGAGGGATTCCCGATCATCCGATAGAGACATCTTAATTTAGTTGAAGTTGTGGGATTCACTCAGTCCAAATGAACTTACTAAACCCAACTTAATCAGCTCCATAATTTCATTTAAACCGTGGGAAGCCTCGTTAGCAACCGTAGGTTTCCCTGAGTTCCATAATTTAATTTAAACCGTGGGAAGCCTTGTTAGCAACTGTAGGTTACCTCCTCTAAGGGATTCTATCCGATAGAGACATCTTAATTTAGTTGAAGTTGTGTACTAAACTCAACTTAATGAGTTCCATAATTTCATTTAAACCTTGGGAAGCCTCGTTAGCAACTTATGAAACCCAACTTAATGAGTTCCATAATTTCATTTAAACTGTGGGAAGCCTCGTTAGCAACCAAGGTTACCTCCTCCGAGGGATTCCCGATCATCTGATAGAGACATCTTAATTTAGTTGCAATTTTAGTTGTAATTGTTGTTTTGTGATGTTTGTGATTAAATTTTGAGTTGTCTTATATTTTGAATATTGCTGAGGTGATTTTTTTCTTGGTTGATTTTAATTTTGATTTTAGTTTCAGTTTTGTGGCTATCCTAAAGGTTTTAGTTTTGACATGCAGGGTGACATCGTTGTTTAAAATGCAAGTTTATAAACATAAAAGTACAGTATATAAAGTACATGAAAAGAAGGTACTGTAAATTGTAAAAGTGTACCTATCAAGTTTTCTCGTTCCTCCACCTGAAAGTTTAGTATCNTAGACTCATTAGTATATCAACATTATAGTTAGTTATGTTGCAATGTATGTTCAAATTTTATTTTAACCCATGCTAATTCATACTTGAAATATGGTTAAAATGTATATCAATATTCACTCAAAAATTATTAAATCTTACTCAAACTTTATTTTCACTAGTATGAGACAAAGTAAATTTATCATTATATATAAGATATCTAAATAAGTTATTAATATACCTAATAATAATATTTATCTTTTTATGCACATACTATTAATTTTATTTTAAAAAAGGCTACATATTTCAACTTCAACATTTCCTACACTTGATGCACACATTATCATACCATTCATATATTTCTTCAGAAGGTCTATTCACAACTTCCTCACCTCTTCTTTTGACTTGATGTTCACTAATAATTGGTCTCATCAATATCCTTGGCAAGATCCAATAGAAATGTTCAAATCTACTTCATCATCGTTTACTTCCTTGATGATCACACGCCACTGGTCCCATTGACACGCCATTAGTCCCATTGACAACCTTCCCTTAGTATGATCCATTCTCCACTTTCTCTCCTAATTCTTCATGGTTCAGTGTTTCAAGAATATGAGAAATGTTTACAATTAGAGGTGTAAATGAGTCTAGTTGAGCTCCAGCCGCTCTTCTCTTTAGCTTTAGCTTAATTAATTTATTAAGTTTGAGCTTGAACTTGAGTTTGATTTTATTAATTTGATCAAGCTCCTGAGTCAATTTATTTATTCTAAAAAGAGAAACAATCTTACTTTAAGCTAGCCTCATAACGAAATGACATATAAAATGAGAAATTAAATGGTAAGAAATAAAAAAATCTCTTAATATAAAATGTAACATGTTGGATCATAAATTGTTCTGTGAATCACACCTAATGAATAGAACATTAATCGAATAAAAGAAGAAATAAGGAAGAGTTCAATGCTCTCTAAATATTTTTAGTGAGAATTCTATTTAGAGTCCTTTTCCTTGAAAATGATCCTCCTGTTTATGATTCATATGTAGGATCTCATAATACATGAATGTCCTCATTAACAAAAGAAAGTTAACATAATTAATGAACCATTATATTTTTATATTTGTAACTGAATAACATTTATTCTGACCCCATAATAGGTGTTGGCGCCACTCTATTTCTGTAACTACCTTAAAAATTGCTTTACATTCATAACCGCCCGATAAGGTTGCTTGGAATTTGTTCCGTCTGCCATGAGTCATTTGGCCGACCAAAAATCCTTTGGTTCACTTTATGATTTTTTATCACCCTTTCCATGGAAACCGAATGTGAAGACACGGTGTCCTAAGGTAGGATTATTTCATCGGACAGAGGGTGGATCACTCTAATATGACAATTAACCAACATTCAATCTATGTTTTTATATTAAAAAAACTTACTCTAGGTGACTATTAATTTTCATGATGGTAGCCACTAGAAAGTAGGTATTAATGCGGTCGTGTGATATTTGTTGGGTTGTTCATTCTCTACATTTGGTCAGCCTCTGAGATCGACCGATCATAAGGGGAATAATCACGTGCTAGTGTTCTTTATGTCTCCAATCATTTCTCTTTGAGATTCATGTAGACGCATTCCTGATGTACATAATTAATTCTCTGATTATTTTACTTATTCAAAAGTGACAATTGCATAAGAATAAGAGAATTAAATAACATGATTAGGTATATAATAAATAATAAATATTATCATAATATACTCACTTGATTTTCATGCCCCATTTTCCTATAAATAGGGTGCTAAGTGTAATTTTCTTTTCTCCCATTTCCTGCACCTTATACTTGTGAGTCGTTCATTTAGGCAAACAAATAGGATCGGAGCCCAAAAACCAGTAAGTGAGGAAGCCTTACCGAAAGCATTTGGACTTCCTGCTTCTAGAACACATCCCTTAGAAGATGAAAGAAAATGAAGATCTGATAGTTCCTGCCCACTCCTTAAGAAAAGGTTGGGTGAAGAGATAAGATTGACTGAGAAGAGAAACGGAGAAGAGAAGAAACCAATCAGTGTAAAAAGTCTAGCTGAGTTGATTAGATCAGTTAAAAAACCAGCTGCAAAACTGTTTCGTATGGAAGAGGTTGGTGAATCATATGATTCAACACCATTTATTCTGATATGAGGTCAAAAAGGTAGATAGGTGTTGTACCCTGCACCACTTTATCATTGTTCAGCCCAACTGCCATCTCAAGTGAGAATCTCTTGCGGACGGCTATATAATGCTCGGTCATTACACTTTTTATGTTTCACCTTTCAGTTCTACAGACCATTCAAGGTGATGGTACTCCCAGAATAGATGATCCACTTCATCATTTAACTAGTGAGGTTATGCAAAGCGAAGCTTCACTGGTAGAATATGTTCCACCTCCATTGTTGACCGAAGGGAATCTCCATGGTGGTGTGGCCCTTCTCGTCGCAAAGAGCCTCCATACATCTGAAATAGAACACATGATGGGTAACTTAGCCATTATTTTTTTAATCGATCTTCCAATTTATCCTTGTAACATACGTCTAATTGTTGCAAGGGAAACTGTGGATATTATTGACTCCCAACTCATGGAGAAGGCACACCAAACCGAACTAGAGGAGCTAACCGGTCCTTCAACTTAGGTTGCAACCAAAGTGGTATACACTCCACTGCCTCTTCCAATCCTGACACCTCTTTCAATCAACCCAAAGAGGGAAACTAGCTGCTGATGGGAGTCTCATGAGTCATCAGTCCTCTGTATGGATGAGATTGTGGACTCCCTTGCAAGTGTTGCAGATCTTCACTTGGAGACTGATACGCCTAAAAAATGTATTATTTTTCATGCTTTATTTTATAATGACATTGCACTCAAAATGTATGTTTTCTTGTGTTTTTGGTTGTAGGTACATCAAACTGAGGAATTTGGAGTGATTGGAGCAAAAGGAACAAAAATGAACCAAAACAGAGCAAACCAGAGCAAATTAGGTTAAATCGGGGCACACCGGAGTCATGGGGACCAAAATTGGGCACTTAAGTGCCTGTAACCGGCACTTAAGTGCCCAAATAGGGCGCTTAGGTGCCACCAGACAGAGAGGAGGGCGCTTAAGAGTCCCAGAATCGGCGCTTAAGCGCTAGAGACGGTTTTCAACATATCTTCTAGCATATACATGGATTTGGACGATTTTTGAAGCTTTGTTTCGTGTGTCTCTTGGGGAATTCATTAAAAATTATAAAATCAATTTTTTAAAAAGATTTTGGGTGGTTATAAGGAGTTTTTAAGAGGCACTTCAGGCACCATTTGGAAGATTTAATGAATATGGATAGTTTTGAAGAGACACTTAAGAATCTCTTGGGAACTTATAAATAAGGCTTGGAAATGCTTTTAAAAGAACTCTTGGACCATTGAATTAATTGGAAGAGAAGAAGATGACTTGGAGAAGAAGAAGAAGGCTTGGGCGTGAGCCCCAAGGGGGGCGACAAGGTGAGAGAGAAAGAGAGAGAGTGAGAGATTTCTTCTTTTCTTTCACTTTGTTCTTGGAGAGGATTGTACGGAGATTTCTTTTGCTATACAAGGAGAGTTTGATTTCCATCAGAGATAAATATTTTTATTGTATTTTTTATTTGAATCTAGTACTTTGTTTGTATGATTTCAAAGTCTTGTTCAATGAAAAGTTCTTGTTGTTCTTTACTCTTCCCTCTTGTAACAAATTAGTATGCATGTGTAGGATATAGAATTGAGTAGAGTGAGCATATATTATGATGATTTTACTTTTTTCTTTATTTGCATGTAAACTTGAACAACTTGCATGTTAAAATATGTTATGAGAACATGTAAGATCCGTGATGAATGACAACTGTGGTAGAATTACATGAGATTGTTTGGATGAGAATGTAGTACACTTGATTGAGTGCAAATAAATAAGGAAATAATCTTTGATGGGTGTAGAATTAGAGGACTTTCGGCACTATTTTGGTTGAGGAGTTGCCCGAAAGAAGCAATCGGTCACCGAAATCGAAATCTCGTCCCCCGCTTCAGAAGGACATTTTAATGTTTAAAAAATATATCAAATAAAACTGACCCCATATTTTTCATAGTTTAAATGAAAGATCACAATACCTCAAACCTTGTATCTATCCCAAAGGATAAACACAAGACTTGATGATGAGACTCGATCAAATAAACTAAGAAATGTATGACATCTGTTTGGTTTGCAAAACCATTTTATTTGCCGATAATTTTCCCTATTTAATACAAAGAATTAAATAGGGTTTATATTAAGTTGAGTTCAGACAAACTTCCTATAAGGGCAAGCCCCTATAGTTATTACATCTTAAATGACTAAAGTCACCTAAGAAAACTCTCGATAAAAATCAGGAAATATTATCTTCAAGGATTTCAAAAGGATAGGACTTTTCAACGAGATTAGACAAAGAGGTGTGAAAAGGGAATGGTTCAAATTTGGAGCATTTATTGTATATTTCAAAGGAGGAAGAACTAGAAGATGTTAGAGATCTGGGGAAGAACCTCGGTGACTTCCCAATCTATCCTATTGTTTGGCTTCAGTTTAGAGGAAAAATTTACTTGATTGTTTCATCCTGCCAATTTTATTTATTAGGGCTTACATCCGTGTGAAACGATCATATAAATAGCCTGGAAGATGTGACAGTTTAGGTCATGATGAATGACAACCTCGGAATCCTACGATGAGTTATGGCTTATATTGTACAACAGAGTTGTACAAATGACTAAAGATAAGGTGAGGATTTATGTTCCATAAGCAAACAATCTCAAAATCCTCTGGTTTGTTATTTAATTCTAAGGAAGGAAATTGGTTTAGTTGGGGAAGACATGTTTTGTTGTTGAAGATGCCATGCTACCCTCCATGCTAGCTCCAAGCTCATTGTCATGGCGAGTTTAAGTTTTCTAGGGTGTCAAGTTATGATGTCAAATCAGACGGCCTGTCGGCACTATTTTTAGTGTGGGGTTTGTCCGTAAGAAGCTGTCGGTCATCAGAATTGAAATCCAGTTGCCCGTTTCGGAAGAANAACCCCTCTCGTAGAAAAGTAGGCGATCCACCCCAGAGGCATTTTCTCATCTTTTACGATAGTGGGGGTGGCGATGATTCCTCCATTATGGGCATCTTCTCCTTCGAGTCACAATCGACCCTCTCCAGAGGTTCATCCTCGAAACCAGCATCTCCTCCAGAGAATGGAATGACCTGCAAGGGAGACACGCGTTGTGCGGCAACCCTCTTCCTTTGGTTGATGTAGGCGACACACACACCCATCTCCTCCTTGACTGGTTGACTCGAGAAAACCTACTCTTTAGAGATCGAATCCTGAAGCTCCAAATTTCTAGACGGAGTCTCCTGAGACACACTTGAGGTCCCTGCACCCACTCAAGTGTTCGAAAAAAAAGAAAGGAAAGAAGGAAGGGCGGAACAAAGGTAGTTTCATCAACCGACACTGAGCTTTCCTTAGGGTTTCCTCAGCTGGGCAACGGAATCATCTCTCCTTAGGTGCTTCTTCGCTTTAGGTGTCTTTTCCCCGACATTTACCGCCTCAACCACCGCTGCCACCCTCTCTTTCTCTTTTTCGTCAGACTCCTCCTAGAGGATCTTGGTCATGTTCCTAGAGGTTCCGGGCCAAAGGATTCTATTGACAACATCTCAGTCGGTAAATTGGTATACGGAACGCTCACTCTACTCGATCATGTCCGCATAAACACAAGTGTGCTCTGGTAGCATTTCAGCCTCACCACCTCCCTGGTAACCGACCTAATGTGAATCGCCTAACCGCGATGGTGTTTGGTGATCACAAACTTTGAGCACTAGTCCTTTATCTTGTTCTCAACCCCTACTACCCAAAGCATGGGCCCCAGAAAAGAACACTGCATACCCAACTCGATCAACCTTGAAGCCGAAGAAATAGGAGAACAACTCAACTGACCAAGGAATCTCAATAAGCCGAAGAAAAATGACGAAGGACACTATTATTGCAATAGAGTTTGGTGTGACTTGAGCGGTGATGATGTCGTAATTGTTGAAAATAGACTTCACATCATTGCATGAACGGCAACCTCAACTCTTATATAAATTGGTCAACTTAAACGGCTAAGTCGTCACCATATTTTCCTACTGACCTTTCCCCTCTAGCAATTGCGTGGAGCAGGACGTCCGACCCAAAGACAAAATACTTAAAGAGAGCTATCATCTGCCTCTCCGAGATAACTGACAATGCACAGAGTGAGCTCACACCAAAAAGTTCAAAAGAGTATCTAGGAGCAATAGCGTGACGAACCGGAGATTAAGGGAGCCACACGAAAGAAATGAAAAAGATAGCAAGAGGAGCTAGACGCCCATTTCACCAACTTATAATATGAAGCAGGGGCCAAGACGTCGTGGGGCAGTACAACATTTTTGTCACATCAAAGCGTGGGAAAGTATTAAATCAAGTGTGCATATCGATGAATCAATAAACGCATACGAAAACAAGGATATAAAGATATTGAATAACAAAATAAAATATATATGCATAAATTAGTTCACAAAAAAAAATATATTCACTCTCTTCGTCCGCTATAATCGTTCACTCAGAAAGGGAAAAATTCACAAAATTATCGATCGCCGCCTCAACCGGACGTATCCCAACTGAGATAGCTGCTTGAACATTAATCATCCCCCCATCCTAACCCATCCACTCTATTCATTTTAGCATGGAGACAAGAGACCGAAACATCCTTCTAAGCGGAAGCCAATTCAACCTTCAGAGACATCATCTACCCTTGAAGAGCAGCTTCTTGACTTTGGATTGCAACTAATTCCTCCTCTAGCCGCCCTAAATGCATGTCACGAAGGAGGTTCCATCTTGAGGAAGTAAAGTCTTACTCGAAATAGAGGGTTCCAGAACATTGGTCGCCCCTGTCAGGCTCGTTGATTCATCATAAGGCGGCATTCCAGAGCGCGCGGGATCCTCAGTAGATATGGAATCAACCGCAATGCCGATTTTCAGAGCCCCTAGCTCAACAAGGGGAGGATTCTTAGTCCCCTCGCCCGAGGATGGACCCATCAACTGGTCTAGGTCAAAAGTAGTGAAGGAGAACATCTCCCCTCTGAGCTCCTTTCCCACCAGCGGCCGTTGGGAGGCGGACTGAGAAGAACTATACACATAAGGGCCAGGAGAAACTCCCTGCTCGCCGGTCGTCTGCACTTCTGGAAGAAAAAGGTCGACGATAGGTTCTTGACTCACTCCCTCCCTCAACTCTAGAAAGGTCAGAGGAAGAGCTACTTGGCCCACTTGCTCATCTTCTAGACAGTCCTTATCCGTCACACGCCATTTCTTCACAGGGAAGCCGCCCTCCGCCATCAAAGACCCTTCTGCTGAGCAACTGTTACTCGAGTCGGAAGACCATATTTCAACCACTGGTTCAGGAGCCCTTATCTCAATTACGACGTGTTTGTCAAGCCACNGTCCTCCGCCATCAAAGACCCTTCTGCTGAGCAACTGTTACTCGAGTCGGAAGACCATATTTCAACCACTGGGTCAGGAGCCCTTATCTCAATTACGACGTGTTTCTCAAGCCAGTCGACCTTTGAGCCAGCTTTTGCCCTCTTCTTCAAAGCTAGAAACACCAAAGCTTGAGTCCCCTCGCCAGCAAACTTCGGAAACTTTCCCCCTTCCATACTCAGCACCACTAAAGAAATGGAGAGGAATTCAAAAGAACACTGAAAAGATAAATACATACACCACATTTATAACAACATTGGCATGAAAATGACGAAGTGATTAATTATTGTGCACTAAATAGACACGAATGTCACAACTTATTTCAAAATTTAGATCCTCTTATCATTATCGCAGTTGTCACTATCAACGAGAAAGAGCATTACGTCAAAAATATGCCAACACAAATCACAAAAACATCTCACGGATGGTGGAGGTGACGAGGCGCCCTTGATATACCTAGGACGACCCAGGACAGCATGGTCGATGGGCCAATCCGACGAACCAAGAAAACGACACAACTCAGATAGACGAGAGGTAAATTGAGGAAGGGAAACGGGACCACCAGCTCCAACAAAGTTGATGTGAATGTTCAATAAATAGCCGTCTGGCCTCATGACCACTCTGCCACACCCACGGTCTCATGTAAGGACTGGAATACTCCCGCCGTACCTACTTACTTTTGAGGTACAACATGTAAATATACAATGACCCATTCTTATAAGTAGGGGATCCATTTTATGAATAAAGGTTATGCAAATTACCGTTCGTTAAGGTGTTATTGCTCTCCTCTCTCTCTCTACCACCCTTCCAACACTGTATTCCTTAGGCAGGCCTCCCAGACATATTTGGATTCAACAATATATATATACTATTTGAAGCAGAATAATATTGCATATTATGCAAAAAGAAAATTTCATCATTTTGAACAAAACAAAAATGATGTTTTAGTAGATGAAAAGCATCTACGAAGCTTAAGAAACCAAAAAGGAGACAACAAAACCGAGCATGCATAAAAGGTTCCGAAGCTGTATGGTGTCCTAAGATGATACAAGCATTGGAAAACAATAATAAACACAGAAATCACAATCCAAATCGCCCAATACGATCGAATTCAAACCTAATACCCGAAACTAAATTCAACAAAAAAGAAAGAAATCATTCAATCGAGAAGAAAACAAAACTGGAATTAGCATTTAATCCCAAATTTTACAATATAAGTAATAGTTACTCTTCGGATGAGCTCTAGATCAAGCTCAGCAGGGGAGAGGAGCATGTCAGCACTAGGATGTCGATAGAACATGAACTCGCGCTCACCGTCGGCGCGGAGAGTGACAAAAGAAAGTGATGTGCGTGCGAACCCGTCGAAGCGAACGCCAGCCACGGAGACGTCGTTATCCCGCAGGATTCCACTGAGCATCCGGCCGAAGTCGTCGTCGCCGAGCTTCCCGATAAAGGCTGAGGAGCCTCCGAGTCGTGAAACGGCAATGGAAACATTCGCTGGAGCGCCTCCAGGGGCTTTGACGAACTCCGGCGCCTCCGCTAGGGAAACGCCAGCGACTGTGGGGACGAAATCAATGAGCATCTCGCCAAAGCTGATAACAATGCCATCATTCCCCTTTGATGTGGCCATGGAAATTGGCGAAAGAGAGAGAGATGTGGGAAGAGGCGAGTGGATTTGGCAGAGGAGAAACGAGGAGATGAGATGGAATGGAGAAGGGAAGGCGGTGGGCAACGACTAGTTAGAATGCAAGAATCCACGATATCGTAGGCGGAGCTTGGAAAACGTTGAAAAGGTCGCCTTCCTGTTTCCTGTTTCCTGTTTGGATAATGTGTTTGGCCTCAGCTTTAGAGCCGCTCGGAAACTCCGTTCACCAATTTGTTCGCGTCCCGCGCGTCTAGATCTCAGGTTCGGTTTATAATTACTCTTGTGCCCTCTGCTCTCCCTCAATATCCGCTTCTCTCTAGTCTCACCTTATCGTCGCTCATGCACAACTCAAAGAGGAAGCGGCAGAGACATGGGGGACTGCATCAACATCATCGTCTCCCTTCCTCACAAGCAACAAGTGATGCTTCTGCATGCTGCTCTCAACCCTATTCGTGCTGGCTTCGCGCTCCAGCAGATGATTTTCTAGGGTTCATCTCTCGTTTCCTGACCTCCCCTCCCCACGCTCTGCGGCAATGGCATCCACGGCTTGCTCTACGACGTGTATTGCTAGCGGGGAACTTTTCTTCCCTCCTCAGGCCATTCGTAAGGAGAGGCGTCCTCCGAAGGTCTGCGGTGGAGGTGTGCCTTCTGCTTATGTTAGCAATGGTGCTCTGGTGAATGTTGATTATGTGTTTCTACTGTAAATGTATTAAAAACTGAAACTGTTCGGAATGAAAACTTGCTTAATTAGCATAAGATTTTTGTGAAAAATTTGTTGTTGGCCAGCAACCTGTAGAACATTTTAGAAAAATTGAGTAGGTTTTATTCTAATGTTAATGGAATTAAGTGAAACAAACAGATTGAAAAATCAGAGAACCTCATGTAAGATAATTCTTGATTGATGAACTTGGGATAATTCTTGTAAGAGAACCTCATTTTTGTGAGAGTGGCAGAATGGTCATTTATTCAGCAACAGCTGCCAATAAGTTGTTCTGCATAATCTCCCAAAAAAAACAAGATAAACTTATCCTGATAATCTGCAGATTATCAGCATAATCTGTTTATCAGCAGATTATTAATAATCTATAGCTGCCCCAAACAAACCCTAAGACTCTGTTTGGGGCAGCTTATTGTTTCACATTATAAATGTTTATATTACATGCAGATCGAGCGTTTTTCATCTTAGGTATTACTACGGTGCCCCTTAAAATAGTCCGCTTTTGACGTTCCTCTCCTCTTTCATTCTTTTGGCGCTCCTCTCCTTCTCCTTAGCCGAAGTTGCTCCGCAGGTAAGGTCTTCTCCTCCTTCTGGTCTTCTCGTCCTTCCGGTCTTCTCGTCCTTCTGGTCTTCTCATCCCTCTTTCATTCCTTCGGTGCTCCTCCCTCTGTTCTTCTCATCCTTCTCCTCTTTTGTTTCTCCTGGAAGTTCCTTCTGTGAAAACTATCAGTGAATATGGAGATTTTTAGTAGATCCACTTTAGGGTTGATGAATATTTATTGTGAAAATGTAGATCCAATAGTTTTCGGTGAATGTGGAGTTGAATATGGAGTTGAATGTAGGGGAAATGTAGATCTATGATTTTAACTTATTTTTTAACATATTATATGCTTGATCTATGATTTCGGTAAATGTGGGGGATTTCCTTTTGTGCATGTTTCTATGAAAAATTTAAAACATCATCAATCTTTCTCCTTCTGTGGAAAAATTTTGGAAATGTTTAATCCTAGTTTTTTTCTCCTGCTGATGGATGCTAGTTTCTTATGAGGGGTACCGATTTTGCAGTTTACTAATTGCTTTTGAGCTTTTGGAGGTAACCTCTACCTTCATGGGTTCATTCTTTTTGATAACTCATTCACTAGCATATATTTGATTAATTTCCTAATCACATTTGATGTGCTAACAGATATGATTTCTGGTTTTATTCCTATACGATTTTTGGTGAATTGCAAGCATTTCGAATTCCTTTGGGAGGCGCCGATCAGTGGAAGAATTGCTTGGAAAAATTTAACTCACTGATTTGGGTCTCTTCAACCTGAAACCTCATAACTTGTTGTTTTTTTTTTTCCCTAAGGCAATCTGAAACCTTCCATTTACAAATCTGCACCCAAACTTTCACATGAATATTCATGATATTTTATCTTGATACTCTCATGCATAAGAATTAGACAAAAATGGTATATTTGTTTAAAGATTCAAGGACTTTGCATAGAACCATTGATTACCTTTTTTATAGGTGTTTGATGTGTAAATACATAACAATTGTGTGGTTTATATGCAAATGCTTATAAGAATTTATCTTATGTGTGGCGGGAGTTGCGGGTATATTAGCAATTGAAGGATTACTTTTTTTGGGTGTGTTATTACTGTGAAGGAAATATTTATGCATGCCATGGAATTCTTATACATTTACATATGTAACAACTAAACTTTCATTTGTTCATGCATGTTAGCCCCTATATGATGAAGTAAAAATCAGAAAATTATGAAATCAAATTTTTTGAGTTCGTTGTGCTTAGAGGACCATAGGAATAAATAAAATAAATTTAAAATTAAAATTATATTTTTAAATATTTTTATTTAAAAATGATAAAAAAATTATAAATATGTAAATTTAATACAAAAATTACAAAAATCAGTCTAATTGAAGAAAGTACCTCTAGAATGTCACCATAAAAATTTTAAAGGCAGAAAACTTATGTTTCATACAAAATGTACTTTTTTAAGAAAATGGTAATTTTTTTGCTTCAAAGAAATATTAAAAATAAAATCAAAATAAAAAAAATACAAAATCAAGTTTGGTGAACTCCTTGAGGTCAGGGCACTTAGAAAAAATAAAATTATAAGTTAAAGTCTAAAATATATTTGTTAGGTATTTTTCTAATTTAAAATAATTAAAATAACTAAAAATTATAAAAATACAAATATATTTCAAAATGACACAAATATTTCCTTGAGTAGAGACAGTAACTTAAAAATGCTTTTATAAAATTTTAAGGATATAAAAAGTGTATTTTAAGTATTTAAATATATATATTTTTTATTTTTGATTAAAAAAATTATAAAATTAAAATAAAAATCAGAAAAATGTCAAATCAAGTTATCTGAGTTTATCAAAGTCAGTGAAGCTAAAAAAAATAAAAATTAAATTTCCAAATAAAATATGTTTTCTATTTATTTATTCATTAAACTTAACTAAAAAAATCATAAAAATTAATATATATTTCAAAATTTCATGAAAATTATCCCAAGTAGTCATCTGACCTATGAGAACACAATGAAATTTTTCTAAGGACCGAAAACATATTTTGGTTAATTAAATTAATAAACATTAATAATTTATAGTTATGGATAAATAATTCTAAAAAAATAAATATAAATTAGTAAAATATAAATTCTCCTTTGATGTTTCAATTAACTCATGAATAGGGGGTCAGTGAAGTTTCATGCCATTTGAGTTAAAATATGAGAGTTAGGGGTGTGAACTCTAAGGGCAAAACTATAATTTTGGAATTCTACAATTTAACCCAAACTTTCAGGATTAAATCAGAGGGAAGGGNAATTAAAATAAAAATCAGAAAAATGTCAAATCAAGTTATCTGAGTTTATCAAAGTCAGTGAAGCTAAAAAAATAAAAATTAAATTTTCAAATAAAATATGTTTTCTATTTATTTATTCATTAAAATTAACTAAAAAATCATTAAATTAATATATATATATTTCAAAATTTCATGAAAAGTATCCTAAGTAGTCCTCTGACCTATGTGAACACAATGAAATTTTCCTAAGAACCGAAAACATATTTTGGTTAATTAAATTAATAAACATTAAAAATTTATAATTACTGATAAATAAATTTAAAAAAATAAATAAAAATTAGTAAAATATAAATTCTCCTTTGATGTTTCAATTAACTCATGAATTGGAGGTCAGTGAAGTTTGATGCCATTTGAGTTAAAATATGAGAGTTAGGGGGTGTGAATTCTAGGGGCAAAATTATAATTTTGAAATTCTACAGTTCAACCCAAACTCTCAGGATTAAATCAGAGGGAAGTTTATTAATATAAGATGATTGATTTGTTAGGATGATTGAAACATAAGGGACAAATAGGATAGGAACTCATCCATAGCATTTTCTACAAAAGGGCAAATTTGCAATTACTTGAATTGTTGAGAATTGGAAGAAATGAAATTTTGAATGATTCAAAAGTGAAGTGATTTGACATAAGAAGATTACAATTCACTAAATTGAACCACCAGTCAGTGGTTGAACAAAATCTAATCATTTTCAATAAAGATCAATCCACTTTGTAAAACTTTTTCAAAATTACAAATTTAGCCATATATCCTAGGAGCTTAGTAATAAACTAGATTTGATCTAATATCACTTGAGGGTTGGTTAATGAATAAAATAGAATCATAAGTGAAATTAAAATGTTGGAAACACTATAAGCTCAAACCAAATTGAGAGGTAAGAGTTGAAAATTCCTTAAGCTTTTTAAGCACATCTCCTAGAGGAGTTCATCCACGTAACTCTTAATTGGATATTAAAAGCAGCCACTTGCCCTATACTCGGGGGTGAATTGAAACATAAAAATTAAGCACAGTTTAAAACATAAAACCTAATTATTAACTCGATACAAATTGATTAACTCAATAATATAGTAAGACTAAATGAACTTGAAATAGTCTAGGAGATTCTAAAGTTGTTTAGGGCCATCTCTGAAAGCCTTTGTAAGATTTTAGAAATTTTATAGGACACTTGGCTTTATTATAATTTGTTGAGGAAAATCATCCATGAAATATAATAATCACTAAAACCAAAAAAACATGAAACCCTTACAGACTCACCAAGATATGATTCAGGACCCTTTAAGTTAAATGACATCAATACAAATATTGCATCACTACTTATCCTTCAAGAAAAACCAAACGTTCAAGGGTATGAGCCTTGAATAAATTTTCTAAACCCATTTTGATAAACTAAGGATATTTGATATGTCATATATGGATCATCGAGCTGGTGTAAGTTTGAAGGTTCTGGTGACAAGAGCGGTGATAAGAAAGATATAAAGGTTTGTGAGGAGTAATGCATGTCTTAGACTAGTAAGGGATTGACATTACTTCCCCATAACAATTCATAAATAGTTACCCTCGTTCTCATGGATGATTGGTAATCCTAGCCCATAAATGTGACTAACTCATGAATGTCTGATTTTCAAAATACAATCAAAAATAAAATTTTTGAATGAAAACTTGTATTTTGTTTGTTAAATATTTACAAATTTCAAACTACTTTTGCATGAAATTTTAGAATACAACTTTTAAAATGTTATTTCAGACAAATTCATGTGTCAGTCACACATACCTGGTTGAGGACTGTCCTCCTGTGATTGCTTGACTGGTAGTCTTTTACCCTATGTTGAGTCTCACAGACATGATACTTACAAGTTGCATATGAGGTTCCTTTAGGAATAATTGATAGGGCTTCATCCTTGTTATGAGCCCCCCATAACTTAAATTCTTACACCCAGCCTCAGTCTTTTTATGTGACATCATATTTTATTTTATTTGCTCAGGTTTTCTTATTACTTAATTTAAGTTTTTCTTAGATCTTCTTACGAATTGTTTAAATTTCCTACACATTACTATATAGGTTGTAATAACCTTGCAATAGTGGTATAAATTCCAAGTACGCATGTTTACTTTACTTTTACCAAACTTTATGACACTTCTACATCATGTTTAATTTAATGAAACTGCAAAGATCCTTAGGGTAGATAATAGTATGACATATGCTATGTGGAACCGTGTGGCAGACCATGAAACTCAACATTAATTACATGTTCACATATAAACCCTAAACCCAAAGCCATCACGACGAGCAGTTCAGAGCCAGCTTTCCAAGAAGCAAGACAAGGCTGGAAGATAATGGAGGACAACTTTAAACGATGATCAAGACACGACATGAACAAGATCTACTTCAACAAAATTTTTGTTAGTTTAAAACAACGCAACTCATAGGACAATGAGGTTGTTTATATAGTGCAACATAAATCCTCACTCCCTCTTAGGCTTTGCACAATCATTTTGTGTAGTATAAGTCCTAAATTTTCTAGGATTTCAAGGTTGTCATTTGGTATGACATAAATCCTTATATTTTTCTAGGCTATTTGCACGATCAGATATAGTGCAAATATAAGCCCTAAACTCTAAATAAATTACAGGATTGAAACATTTAAAATAATTTCACTCTCAAAATGTAAAGTCAAACAATATAATAGTTTGGGAGGTCATTTATCCACCTAAAAATAACATATTTTTCACGCATATTTAATAAGCCTTATATGTACATTTTTAATGATATTTCACTTTAAAGAAAGATATTTTGCAAGTTTTTGGTTTCAGGTACATGGAATGAACATTTGAATAAAATGAGGGCCAAAAGAGCAAAAATGAAGATCTTTGTGTGCCTTTTGGCGCTATAGTGCCACAGTGGAGCGAGAAGGGCGCTATAGCGCCAACAACTATCTTTTTAGAAGATACATCAAATTTAGCCGAATTTTGGAGGGTTGTTTGAAGCAAACCACTTAGTTATTTTTTGCTTTTTATTTAATGAAAAGGATTTGGCCAAATTTAGTGACATTTTGGAGTCTCAAAACTTTAACTGGGTGGCAATAATAAGTTAGGTTTTTCATATTTTGTGTTCAAGTATGAGTGTGAGTGTGTTTTAGCGTGAAGAAGTTTGAAGATTTCTCAAAGGAAACTCCAGGAGTTTACTTGGGGAGAAAACATAAGACACTTTGTATTTGTGTTTCAGTTTTTTGTTATAAGACTTGGATTTTCAATGTAAATGTTTTATTTTGTTTAATCTCCATGAATTATGAGTAGTTCCCTTTCTTTCTTCTTGCATATGGGACTTAATCTTATGGGATGAGAATGATTTAAAGATTTCTTTTTACACTTAAAAATTATGATGGTATTTTCACCAAATCTTCATTTATTTTACAAACTGACCACCTGTGAGGTTAAATTCTGTTGAGAAACATAATGACTTGGGGGAGGGGGGTATATTTCACCCAACTAGTGGATACGACACTTCATTCTAGGTAGTGCCATTGTGATCACCTAAGGGAGAGTGCAAATAAATCAAGTGATAAGTTTTGATCGGCATAGAAATTGGTTAGATCTAGAGTGATGGGCTAGATTCTTATCTGTTTGGCTTAAGGTTTAGTACCCCGACATTGGGATTCAGTCATTACGATGGCATATGCTAGGGGCATCTATAGGTGAGAGGCTAGATATCACTGATGTGGAATCGAGATGCTAAGGAATCAACCTTAAGTTAGCTAATGTTCTTTGCAAGCACCGAGAGGGGGTGAAGAATAAGGTATGTTTCTATTTGCCACAATATCTCAATTTTGTTTTAAATCATTTGAATCCTATATAGATTAAAATCTCTTTGCAAGGGGAAAGGTTTTCTATAATATCCAAACTCGTTGTTATATTTTGTTAAGCTTTACATTTAGTTGTTACTTTCTTTTTAGCTCTTTTAGTAGTAATTTTTGGTAAGCATATCATTTTAGACTTCTTATCTTTTAATTTTCAATTTAAATAGAATTTCTATAAGTTGATTTTAAGAGTTACCGATTTCTTGTGAGATTGATACTGGGTTCTTAAAGAAAATCTTATATTACTTGAAATGATATGTATACTTGCGTAGTACCCCTAGTGTGAAAATCTATTTTAAATCATTATATTTGTTCACACTAGCCGCTAGATGTATATTGAGACATATTTTATAGCAAGATTTGGAGATTAAAAATACATGTAACTGCGGGTTGAGCCAAGTTTTTTGGCTACATTGCTGGGGAATGCGATGAAACTTTTTAACTAAAAATTTTTATTGAATTGTAATTTCAAAAATAAAAAGTTTTGAAAAAATTTGAAAAACTGAAAAACCAAAAAAATTAAAATTAAAAAAATCAAAAAATATTTTCATTTTGGTGTGCAATTTTATTTTTACATTGTTTATGCATCGTTCTAGATCTAAAAATTTAGTTCCTTATGGTTTTGAATTGGAACGGACTGTTAGAAAAAATTAAAAGCAAGGAAGATTTCATAATTCTCAAGAAATGGAAAACACATCGCAAATTAATTTTGAAATTCAAATTCTTGAAAATGAACATCATAATTTAAAAAAATCTTTAAGGGATTATGTAAACCTACAATAGATGAAAATCATTTAAATATTCAAACTCCTATTGTAGAGGCTAACTCTTTCGAGCTTAAATATTTAATTATACAAATGGTACAAAACAATCAATTTTGAGGAACACCATATCAGGATCCCAATTTACATTTATCTAGTTTTTTAGCATTGCATGCTAAATTTAAATATGATGTTGAATCAAATGATGTCGTTAGACATAGAATTTTTCCTTTTTCATTAAGGGATAAAACTAAGATGTGGTTAAATTTGTTAGCACCTAGATCTATTAGAACTTGGGGAGATTTACCTAAAAATTTTTTGGCTAAGTGTTTTCAACTTTCAAAAACTGTGAATCTTAGAAATGATATTACTTATTTTACTCAGTATGAAGGAGGGTGTATATATGAAGCTTGAGAAAGATTTAAGAAACTCCTTAGAAAGTGTCCATATCATGCTTTACCAGACTGATTAATCATTCAAACTTTTTGTAATGAGTTAGTAGGATCCCTTGGATCTATTATAGATGTTGCTGCTGGAAGTTCATTAATGTCTAAACACTTTGATGAAACATATTCATTAATGGAACAAATGACTACTAATAATTTATAATGGCCTTATGAATGAGTGAATCCTAAGAAAGTAGCCAATATTCATGATAATAACACTATTTCAATGATTGCATGTCAAGTTGCTGCATTATCTAAGAAGATAGACCAAATTTGAATGAATTTTTTTTCCAACACTCCAAATGGTTAAAGAAAATTATTTAGGACAAATGATTGATTCTCATACTTCACTGGAAACTATATATGCTATTAACATACCAAATAACCCATATTCTAATTATTACAATTCGGGTTGGAAAAAACCATCCTAATTTTTTTTTGGAATAACAACCTAGTGGAGGACGTCTACAATGGGGAAATGCTCAAATCAACCAATTAAGAAATTGGAACAACCAGAGTAGTGCTAACTTTAGACCTACTTATCCTCCTGTATTTAATCAACAAGTTAAGGAGAAGAAGTTGTCTATGGAAGAAGTGATGTTGCATATGGGTAATCATTTACAAAGTCAAAGTGTTGATATTAGAAATATGGAGAATCAACTGGGACAAATTGCTAACGCACTTAGCGGGTAGGTCTTAGGGAACACTTCCTACTAATGTAGAGATCAATCTTAAAGACAAAAGTAAAGAGTCAGAACAAGTTAAAGTGGTCCAACTAAGGAGGTGAAATGAATTAAATGTTAGAGTTCAAAAAGAAATTGAAGCTGAGAGAGAAGTTAAAGAAATTGAGAAACATGAAGAGATTATTCCAAAGAAAGCATAAACACCTAACTCTCAAACCACTATTAATCTAGAAAGACCCCCACCACCTTTTCCTTGAAGACTTAAACAACAAAAATTGGATGAACAATTTTTAAAATTTTTTGAAACATTCAAGAAATATCCATTTTGCTGAGGCTTTGGAACAAATGCCAATTTATGTCAAATTTATGAAAGAAGTTTTAAATAAAAAGAGTAAATTTATAGATCATGAGACCATTGCACTTAATGCAGAATGTAGTGCAATAATTCAGAAAAAGTTTTTTTGAAAACTTAAATATCCTAGTAGCTTTACCATACCTTATAAAATTGGATAGAAATTTTGTGGAAAATGTTTTGTGATTTAGGAGCGAGCATTAACCTTATGTCAATATCTATATTCAAAAGGTTAGGTTTAGGAGTGTCGGCACTATTTTTGGTANTGATATGAAAAACCTATAACAATTAAATGCCAGGTACCTGTATGCTTCATATGTGATTTTCTTGTATTTCGTTCATTTTCAACGCCATGATCATGAATGATCAACTATGAATCTACTTGCTGAATTTTATGAGCTTTAAACGTCGTTCCGATGAGAATGTGATGAAAATGATAGAAAATAACATGACGAACTATTATGAAATATTGGATTCGAGTAGAATTGCTCACATGAAGACACTATTAGATAACATACTAATTGTACTAACATATCAAGCATGAATTATTCTACATTTAAATTAGTTACCAATCACAACCCGTGTCACCATTTGCCACATATCTTACCCTCATTTCACAAACTCGTACAATAATCATAAGTTAAATAATATGAATGAGACNAAGAAATAATTCATTGTATTTTTTCTGCGCATTACAAAAAAAAACTATATTTTCATGATAAATTGTCATCTTTCTTTTTTTTCGTCAATGTCGAGAAATTCAAAAATCAAAGTTTATATTTGGAAGGTTATTAGACGTAATAGAAATTAGCAGAAAAATAAAAATAGAAATTTCTTCAAATTAAGAAGTTGTAAAAAAAGGAAACGTCACTCTGCATATAATTACTTATTATGAATTAAGTTCACAGTCTATTGTTTCCTAATTCCCTTCTGAAACGTTCTTCGAGCTCAGAGCTACCACCTTTTGTTTCCTAATTAAAGATTGAGATCGAGATCACCGCCTCTACGATCTAGATCGAGAAATCTCTAGTTTTTTCAATTCTGAATCCAACAAACTTATCGAATGTTTTAATTTACTTTGATATTCTCCTAACACTTTGCTTTTCAATTTTAAATTTGATTCTCATATTAAATGAACCGTTTATTCTGATTTTATTAGTTTTTCCTTGAACTTTTTCCCATGATTACATATTATATATTCCACGATTTTAACATATTTTGTTCGAGTGCCATTGTCTGTCTTCAATTGACCTGAAATTAAGTTGCACAAGTTAAAAAGTAAAGATTGCATCATTGTTTGTAAGAATTTGTATTATGGTTTTATTCGGATTAGGGACTAAATCTGAAATTAGCCAAAGATTTTATATAACACTGAATCAGGGTAAAGAATTAAAATTGCTCCTATTTGGCACAATACATATTTAAACCATTTATCTTATCTCATTTTACCAAAAACTAATTGTAGTGGGAAAGATGTTTTTTCATATTAGAAAATTTCATCACATAAACATAATATAGTAGTTACTGTTTTAAACTTTGCATTTAAAATTTGCCAGTAGTTAATAATTTAGTCCCGATAGTATCTCAAACGTTCAAAATTAGTGACAGTAATTTTGTTTTATTTCTGTGAATTTCCTAGTTAATTTATCATTTCAAATTTAAACTTTCCTCGTGGGATCGATATTTGAGGCTTAAATAGAAAGTCTTATATTACTTGATAACGATATGTAAATTTGCGTAGAATTCCTACATTAAATGAATAACGTTCTTATTCATAAAATACTACATCAAGTTTTTGGCACCGTTGTAAAGCGGAGTCCACTTTATAATTTTTACACAATTATATTTTCGGGGATCACCCACCAAAAGAGGTGGGGGTTACAAATCCCAATTATGTTATACGTATTGTTTTTAATGGTTTAGTCGAGATTCATTATTTGCTTCGTGTTTCGAGTAGTTTGAATAATCGATCATGCAAAATAGAGTTAGCACACTCTAATAACATGCAAAATAAATCTAAGGTGGTGTTTCATTATCCTTGAAAAACATAGTAAGCATCTACAAAGTAAACCTAAGTTAGCATTTCATGTGAGTTCATCTTGTTTTTATTTTGTTTGTTTTTATTTAAGACAACCCAATCAAGATGGTCGCTTTCCTTCATTATGGGCCTGATGTACTTAGCCTTGAGGGTAGTTAAACATAATATGACTGGACTATTCTTGCCAATAAAAATATAAAATAATATTATGTTTTTTAACTTTTTATTTTAAAAAATTATTTAAAATATTCAAAAGTGTTGTCTTAAATTAAAATATTGTTTATGCAATATGTAATAACAATATTATTATTATATCATAATTAAATTCTTAAAATTTTATTAACTAATTTTATTATATATTATGTCATCATTTTAATTCTGGTTGGATCATCCAACCTTCAACCTCACATTCTTTTGATTTGTTGGCTAGTTTGATTTTTGTAACCGTGTTTATAATTCATAATGTGGCTTATTTATGCTGTAGAAGATGTCGCTTGTTTAAGTTTAAAAGTAGAGCATATCAAACCAATAATTATTGTTTGGTCAAATTCTTCTGTGGATTTGATTTTGGGTTGTTTATTTTCCTATTATCAGTTTTATTTGAGTTAATTTAAATTTAATTTGCAGGAGGAAATTGGAAGACCTGCTCAACGCCCTGGTGCTCCTGGTGCCGCTCCTGTTCTCCCATGAGCTGGTAGTCCTCATTGCAACAATTTATCCGGTTTTAATTTTCAAGTTATGTTTCATGCTTCTATATCTTAAACCGCAACACTTTTGTATTCTCAAATGTTGAATTTAAGTATCCTGTAGTTTTTTGTTGGACTTATTTTGTTTGAGTTTCAGCATCCGTCCTTATTTTTTAAAGTTGGTTTGCATAATTAAATTGTTTTTTCATGTTTTGATGTTCCTTTCTATTTTTGCACCTTCACGTACAAAAGTGTGACCTATCATTTACAGGTTTTAAAACAAAATAAGCTTGGTTGCATTTGCAGGGGTTATGCATAAACAACAATTATTTGATGGATGTAAGGAAAACTAACTGTAGTGCACTTTGCTATCATTTTTGCCAATGCTTTCTCTCTACTGTAGCCCTGAAAGAACTGTTGATATTAATGTTGTCCCTTCAATCAGAACACCTTTACTCTCCAACTTCCATGGTTTGCAAATGCTTTGTATGGTTGCGACGGCATGGAGCTACACATGAGGAAAAATTATTGTGTACATACACCGCATGCAGAGATGCATGCGGTGTCCGATTCTAACTGTACATCATGGTGATCTATGGTTATGATGTATTTCAGTGAGCCCCACTTTAAAATTTTTTTTTTCTCAAAAAAATCTTGAATGTATCCTGACCGTAGATCACCATGATCTACGGTCAGGATCGGACACCGCATGCATCTTTGCATGTGGTGTATGTATGCAATAATTTTTCCCACATGAGAGCTATCTTAATGTTCAAACCTTTGACCACAATGACATGAACCCCACAACCATGCAGGAACTTCTTTCCTTTTTTTTTTGTCATTTTTTGACACAATACAATTAAAATCACTCCAACAATGGTTGGTAATTCATTATCGTATGAGCGGAACATAACTTCCCACATTCTTCATCGAACAAAGTGCTCATTATATGCACATAATGACTTTCTTGTGCATCAACTCGTCTCTAAAAGAGATAATCTCTCTCCACCACACCAAAATGACCCATCTGATTTACCCACCCATTGAAGGTTGAAAGGTGAAATCCCACTTATTTCTGGCATTGATGCCAACTTCTTTACAGCTGAGCTAATTCATTCTTGTATCAACGAGACCAACAAAGAACAACTTGTTCTCTTCAGTTAGCATGAGATAGTTGTCCGTAGTCTTTTTGCAGACACCCTGAGAATTCTAAAAAAGGATGGGCGCCATTGGGTAACTAAAGGGGGCACGATCATGACGTCCATTCTTTCTTCAACATTATTCTTGCATTTTTAACTTATCATCTTCACCGGGCCTAAATGAAGCTGCTCCAAAATGAGTTTTGGAGACTCCTTCCTTACCAGCTTGTTATTTGGTGCCACCAAGTCTCTCAGCAATCTGTTGGATTGGATCTAGAAGAAGACTACGTGTAAGCTTGGATGGTTAGATCTTTCGTGCCCATAGGAAGCTCACTCAAAATATTCCTTAGAATCATGTCTGAATCTTCAACGTGTGGCCGATGAGCACGTTTGGCTTTTGTCAAAGACTCCACATTTCACCTCTACTTTTATTTGAGTGAAACAAGCTCCTCTTATCATTCATTTTAGTATCCTTGGCCTTTTGTGTCCCCTTGAGACCCAAGTCCATGGTCCCAGCTCAAATTCTGAGATCCCTTTTCCCCTAACAACATTAAACCTACGCTGGTTGCCAACCCGTGAGTTGCACATGGTACTGTTCATACATACATTAATATGTTGCACAATATTCTCNTAGAATCATGTCTGAATCTTCAACGTGTGGCCGATGAGCACGTTTGGCTTTTGTCAAAGACTCCACATTTCAGCTCTGTTTTTATTTGAGTGAAACAAGCTCCTCTTATCATTCATTTTAGTATCCTTGGCCTTTTTTGTCCCCTTGAGACCCAAGTTCATGGTCCCAGCTCAAATTTCGAGATCCCTTTTCCCCTAACAACATTAAACCTACGTTGGTTGCCAACCTGTGAGTTGCACATGGTACTTTTCATATATACATTAATATGTTGCACAATATTCTCGACACCTGAAAGTGGAGCAGCTTCCGGGATATTATAATGGACCTCCGTCCTCTTCTCCTTCCTGCCCTGAAGTGCTCTGTAAAACCTTATTAAGAGTGTCATGGCCATTGGTCATGCTCATATTTGGTTGGTCCGACAAAAGAGAATTCCCAATACTGTTCCCGTTTGACCCTTCATCACAACGCGGAGCTTCTTTGCTTTGATTAAGCTTTTGACTAATTTTGTGACAGTTAAAGAAGAGATGTGAGATCCCTTCATATTCAAACCTTGGATAAAATTCACCCTTGACCCCCAAAACCCGTGTCCCAGCTTTCAATTTCTTTGAAGGCGAGTTTAACACATACTGGAGCATACACATTTCGCCCCCACAAATTGGTATTGGTATCCAACCATAATGGTTGTCCCACTGTTGCTGCTATATGGGGGATATTAGTACTATCCCAATAGAGGAAAGGAAGTTGCGGTAGTCTGTTCCAGATTGGTGCCGAGAAACCACTAAGAGAATCCTGTGAGAAATTAGTCCTTCATATATCAAGCCCTATAATGTGTCCTGATACAGACCATGTTTCCCTGGGAAGAACTGCATCTTTGGCTTCAACAGTGTTGAAAATACCAACAAAATAGTCATTTTGCACGGTGGCAATTTGGATGTGTCCAAATTGGTCCCATTTGTGCTTAAGTTCCAGGCTTGAAATGGACAAAGGAACATGTCTTCCCAATATCTTGCCCACCATAGCGTCTTTGAACTTCTGTATATTTTGCTTCCCGCATACCATATTAAGTTTAACAGTCCAATTGGCACAAATGAAATCCTTAGTGCTTTCATTCGTCGTGACCAGTATATAAATTGGTTTCTACAAAGCATTCTATTCTGGTTGTTTTTTTGTCATGCAAAGCATGTTGTAGTTCTCCAAAATTGATCCTGTTATCCTGCAAATTTCCTTGGGTAGTCACCATTCCAGTGCTAGACTGAAGC
Organism: Phalaenopsis hybrid cultivar; assembly: GCA_002079205.1. Taxonomy (NCBI): domain Eukaryota; kingdom Viridiplantae; phylum Streptophyta; class Magnoliopsida; order Asparagales; family Orchidaceae; genus Phalaenopsis; species Phalaenopsis hybrid cultivar. Next base: position 28,551 of record JXCR01140214.1, on the reverse strand, counting down.
TGCGTGAGAAATTGTGGGGCAATAGGACCTGGTCATCAGCGGCATTTTCACAAACAGCTGGTTTGCACATCTTCTCACTAATGCAGTTGGGTGAGACGAAGCTAGTACTTCTACTACCTGTAATGAATGTTCCACAGTTTGACACCCATACCTTCCTTATCTCTCCTAAATAGGGGAAATTCTTATCCACAGCCACATTTTCAGAATTACCACCCAACTTAGACAACAAATCGAATCATCCTCATCATGTCGGCCAATTTCGAAATTGTGAATCCTTGAAGCTGCCTGCAGTATGTGCTATTTTGAAGATTGGGTTTAACCCTTTGTTTCGGTTCTTGATAGGGGAGCCAACATAATGCTTCGAACCTCCTCCATTTTTGTTTTGATGTCTCTTATGCGCGAGAAATTATTGCATACGGTCTCTACATGCGGTGTTCGATCCTGACCGATCACGTTGACCTATGGTCGGGATTATTTCAGTTTTTTTTTTTAAAAAAAATTTAGGTGTGACCCACCGAAATACATCATGACCGTAAATCACCTGATTTAGGGTCAGGATCCATAAGAAATATTTTTTCCTTGTGCGCAAGCTGCTGATCTCCATGCCCACAGTTTCTTCAACTGAAATTCGAGACCAAGTGCCTCCTAACTGCATATATATATATATATATATATATATATATATATATATATATATATATATATATATATATA
>JXCR01140214.1:9475-27624 GCA_002079205.1 Phalaenopsis hybrid cultivar | reverse complement strand
AAATAAATATATATATATATATATATATATATATATATATATATATATATATATATATATATATATATATATATATATATATATATATATATATATATATATATATATATATATATATATATATATATATATATATATATATAATTTTTTAATGACTATTTTTAATAATAATTTATATTTTTTTATAAAATACATTCACATTCTTTAATTATAGCCTTGTTAAATTCATCATTCACTCTATGAAAATATTTAAGACAAATTACGAATAAACATGCATATTCTCTTAAAGGACTAAAATGAGAGGTTAAAAATTATAATTTACAAATTGCTATCATTAGAAGTGAAAATTAACTAAATAAACTAATATTTTATGATCAACAAATCATATGTGAGTCATGAAATAATACAATATCTATCTTATTTATAATAGAAAAGTAGACAATAAACAAAATAATGAATGCAATTATAACATCTTGAGTATAAGACCCAATACATATGAAATATGCATTAATTAAAAAAAATAAAAATGATGAATGTAACAAAACCTAACTAGAGTTCATGAAACTACATAAACTCAAAGTCATTTAACAACAAGTTATGCACCAATTAGCATCTAAAATTTATTTCTGAATATTTGTAAATCAAAGCAATATTTTCTTCCCTAAAACTTCATGAAGCATTCATGCATCCGACATCAGAATCAAATTATTGATTTGGTTGAATTCCCTGTCAAATGCATATAAAACAATAAATTGAATATGAATCTCATATAATAAATGAACTTTGAAGTATAAAAGCTAAATAGTTTCAAAGCCAATAAGAAAATAATACCTTAAAATTTTAGCTCTCATATTGTTTTCTCTAAAAAACTTTCGATAAGCTGGAGTTGTCAATCTCTTCTTTTTGATTTTGAATAGATTGAAGTTGTCATCAGATTCATTTATTTTAGGTTTGAAACTCTCAATGTTGCTTTAGACTGAATTTTATTTTTCACATTCATGACAACAACTTCTATTTGTCATAACTTCACAATAAGGTAAATTTAATTATATTATGCACTTATTGTGTCAAAAATGAATTGAAACAAAATATAATATGATAGATTTGTAAAATATTCAGAACATACTAGGCATCTCTTTCCCGCATTCATTTCCCTTTAATGACAAAATAAGTAGGTGTGGTTAATCTCTTTCTTCTCTCTGGTGTGCGAGACGGTCGCGAATCATCTTCTTCATCATTTTTAGGGTTTTCATTACTCTTTAATTTATTCCAATTGATTTCTTCCTTATTGCATGAGAAAGCAGTCTTTTTAACTGTAATATTACATACATATAATTCATTATTTTCTGAAACATATACTCAAACTATCTATCCTTTATAGAGCTTATGTATGTGTGTGAATGTGTGAGTTCGTTATTGAGTAAGGTAAGTAATTGCCGAAGAATTCATTTGGAGAAAATTTCCTTTTTGTTGGTGCATCTATTCGCTTTCTTATTTTCAAAATAGAGCAAGTTGTGTCGTCAAGCTCATTATCTGAAGTATCATATATGAAAATTTTGTGTGGTTAAGCTACATCCTTGGAAGCCATTAATTTGATCTGATCACTAGCACAAATTTAGTATACCTTATTATTGATATTATATAATAAATAAATAAAATGGTGATTCAACTTAAAATGTTTGAAACTAGCTAGAAAGTTAAGCAAAAATGAATTCGACCTGCAACCTACATATATTTAATTAGTTTAACTCTTCAGTTCTCTAGAAACGTCGGTGTTCAGAAACAAATCAAGTGTTCTTTAGCAGTCTCATGCATTGTGTAGACTTTACATTTAGTGGCGGAAATAATTGTGATTAGCCAGTTATTAGATATAATAAATGATAAATATTTTAAATAAGAAAAAAATAACCATTTGGTAAAATGATTTTTTCATTTTTCGGATAATTGATATAAAACAATACAAAATTGTAAAATCGCATGGTCTTTTTCACGATAAATTACCAACTTTTCTTTTAATATGAAACATGATATGAATTGCAAGTAATAATAATAAAGCCAAAGCTTTTCCATCTATAATTATATTAAAAAAACTTTCTGGTTTGAAGATATAAGAAAATAAAAATAAAAAAACCCTTAAAACTACATGATTTTTTTGGCAATATATCACCAAACTTGTCCTTTAAAATTAAGAAATGTGATATAAAATAATAATAATAAAAATTGCAAAAAACAATGCCTAAACTTTTTTGTCATTGACAACCAAAATAAAACATGGTTGAAACATGAAACATATGATTACTAATTAGAGGAATAAAAATATTGAAAAACTAAAAAATCATAAAGAAATTGATCATTCCAAGTAAGAATTAGATTCAAAACCCTTATGCAATATGCTAAAGAAAGACCTGCTAAAACTCTATTACAAATTCTTACTAAGAACAATGTAATTTTTGTTTTTTTAACAACTTCTGCAACCTTAATTTCAGGTCAATTGAAGACATACATTTGCACTAAAATAAAATATTTTAAAATTGTCGAATATGTAATATGTATTCGGAGGGAAAATTTTAAGGAAAAAACTAATAAATCCTGAAGAAATGCTTTATTTAATATGAGAATCAGATTGAAAATTGAAAAATAAAGTATTGGGTGAATATTAGAGTATACTAACACCCTCGATAAGTTTACCAGATTCAGAATTGGCATAACAAGAGATTTCTCAATCTCGATCTCAATCGCAGAGACGCTGAACTTAATCTCGTTCTCTAATTAGGAAAAGGTAGGTGGTGATCTCTGAACTCGAAAAGAGTTTCAAAAGGGAATTAGGAAACAATATACGGTGAACTCGATCACTAACAAGTAATTATATGCAGGGTGAAGTTTCCTTTTTAAAGACATCTTAATTTCAAAGAAGTTTCAATTTTATTTTCTCGCTTATTTCTAAAACGGCCAACAACCTTCCAAATATAAACATAGATTTTTTATTTTCTCAAAATTGGCATAACAAGAGATTTATCAAGAACATATAGTTTTTTTTGTAATTAACAAAAAAAAAGATGAATTTTTTTTACTGGATTTCAATAAATTGTCATATATTTTACATGACAAGAGATTATTTTTTCTTTTTATTTTTTATTTTTTTTATTTTTTTATTTTTTATTTAGAATTAATTACATTTGATATGTTATAATATATTTAATTATTTTTTACAACACTCAAAACAAATTTTAAATATGTTGATGATCGAAAACAAGAGTTTAGATAAAGTAGACATATGTTTTCTAGGTTAGTAATAACCGCACGTGATTCAGCTAAAGCATCGTTCGTGGGGTTATAAATTAATTCGTATTTTATCCTCTGAACTATTCAAAAGTTAATATTTTCGGGTGATAGACCTTAAACTTCACCAAAAAAAAATTTGAATATTAACATTAAATAATGATAAATGTATAGATCTAAATTTGAAGAAAAGTTATTTTCTAGAAAATTGATAATTTTTAATGAAAACAATTTGTTCAAATTGAAACTAATTTAGTCAAATAACCTTTTGGAAAATGAGGCTAAGATCTAAAACTCATGATAAAATATCTAAAACATAGTCGGAATAATAATAATTAAAATAATTGTTGTGTACAAAATCAAGTCAATAAATAAAATATATATATTATTGAACCATGGTCTTGAACTCTATATAGGAAACAGAGGCGGTGAATTTGATCTCGATCGTAGTCTCAAATTAGGAAACAACATGCTGTTAATTCAAATAAGGAAAGGAATTCAATAGGCTGAAAAAATAGGATTCTTTGAACATTTTGAGAAAGTAAGATTTTCTTACGCAATTAAAAGCATTTGTAAATCGAAATAAAATCTAGTGGAATAAATATGGAAGAGCCGATAATCAGATTAAAAAAAAGCTTAGCGACAACTATGCAACAATTAGATTAAAACTCTAATATAATGTACTGACGAGATGCAATTCAAAAAAAAAAAAAAAGAATAAGTGAGGAATAATGCATAATTGGATAAGATAAAAGACTTGTGCTTACCGGAGGTGAAATGATGAATAGTAGAAGTAATTAACTAAATGAGGGAGAGTTGTAAGTAAGTATATAAAGGATGAGGTTTACTTTTTAAGGCTTACTTAATTTGAAATTAATTATAATGGCTATCAACGTTCCAAGTATAAACCTCCCATATTGAATAAATTATTCTTACTAAATTTCCATAATTAGATAGGGGTTGTGACAATGACTTTTTATATACCTAAAAATACAAGAATTTGACACCACTATTAGAAGATTTAAACCCTCGGCAATGACGCCAAAAACTTGATGCAACTTTTAATATGCAAGAATTTATGAACCGAAAGTTATTATTTTATAATGATTTTGTAAAGTCATAATTTCAAACGCAAGTATACGTATCGCTCAAGTAATACATGACTCTAGTGGAGTCCCGTTTATCGATCCCACAAGGAAGCGAGGTAAGTTGTCCTTAATCAAATCCTAGTCTACTACAATTAGTCCTTAGTTTGGAATGTCGATTAAAATGATGTTCTATCTAGCAACTATTCCTAAATGGCAAGTGTTAAATGTAAAGATAGTAACTATAAAATTCTAAAGATAACTCCTTTTTGGATGAATTGGTTTGGAGAATTTTGAGATATTAAAAACTATTATTCTTATGTAATGAACTGGATAATGTAAAAGAATGAGATGCATTAAATATTGTATGTACCAAATATGAGCAATCATATTCTTTACCCTTTGGTTCAGGCATAAAAAATATTGACTAACCCTATGCTTGTTTATTGAATCTGTGGCTAGGCTAGGAGAATACTGACTCTCACTTAGGAGCTCGCACGTTCCCCTCACCTAAAGGCTAACATCTTTGCTTCAGTACTCAAACAAAAGGACCGAATTGGGGATTCTAGTCTGTCACGCTAAAATCTCCAATTTTACCCCATCAAAGTATATTTCCCTATTTATTTGCATTCAACTCCCATGAACTTAACCATCCATGGAATCTGAATGTGGTTCTACTCTGTTGAGAATTACACAACCTTCTCGAGTCTTAATGCAATTACAACGAACTTTAACACTACAACAGGCCTTTATTGTAATGTAAATAAAGTGCAAGTAAAAACCATCACATTGATAATTAAATCCGCTTCTAACATGCATCAAATAATCCTAAACATGAATTCTACTCATTACAAAAGAAAAGTAAAATGGAAACAAAGACATAATCTTCTCAACATGAATTATACTCATTACAAAAGAAAAGTAAAATGAAAACAACGGCATAATCTTCTCATAACTAAACATGAATTCTACTAATTACAAAAGAAAAATAAAATGAAAACAATGACATAATCTTCTCATACCATTATTTTAGAAACACATCACAAAGCACGAAGAAAACACAACGGAAAACTTCATTTCATCAAAGCAAATCTACTAGATAAGTGTTTACAAAACCATAAGATAATGAAGAACACAATACTTAGTTTTCTCCCTTAAAAGAAAGAAGAAAATCTCTCCCACAAAGTCTCCCCCCCCGATCCATGCAATGCTAGAACATCTCCTTACAATTTCTCTCAAAATCTCCTCCCTAATCTCCGCAAAATAGTAGAAATCTACATTTTTACTTTTATTCTAAGAAACCTAAACTTTCTCCACACTTTTCCTAACATTCCTCTCACAAAAAGCCCTCTCCTTTTCTAACCTAAATTCATTCTTTTAAAGTGTTGGGATGAAGAATGAAGAGTTGCCACAAGAATCCTTTCTAAAAGCGTTCAAATACGTTGAATTTCGGCCCATAACCGCCAAAACTTGATCCATAGCTGTCCCGAGCGCCGTCGACGGGCTCGAGGGCGCTGTTGGCGAGCTTTTCTGTCGTTTTTTTGTCTTCTCTGGGAAATCTCGCCATCGACGTCGTTTGGGCGTCGTCGGCGGGCAGACTGCGCAGCTCCACCATTTTGCTCCGTTTGGCTCCGTTTTAGCTCTATTTAGCCCCATTTCAATTGCGTTGTGTTCCTAACAGATAACCCTACAAAATAAGCATTAAAACAACCTTCCTTTAAAGTGTGATCTCATTTAAAAATATGTAAGAAGTGTAAAAAAGATTAAGCATTGAAAGACTTATCGAAAGGTAACAGGGCAAAATTTCATTTCTTGCTCGTTTTTACTCCAAATTGCACCATTTTTGTTTCTTTTTGCTCCAATGACCATAATTCATCATATTACAACAAAACATCAAAAATATCCTTCTTTAAAGTGCAATATCATCAAAATTAGTGTAAAATAGGTATGAAAATCTCAACATATTTTTCTTTGGTCAAAATCCCCCAAACTTAACTATTACTTGTTCTCAAGTAATTTTAGTACTACATAAAAATTATGATCTATTGTAGTAAAGTTTTAATTCTGAAATACTTAAAGTTTGATTTAAGAAAATACCATAGCGATATTTTCAGAAAAAATTCAAGTAATTAAATTAACTTTATAGGTACAAGAGTATTTAGTCATCAAGTTTAAGAGTTCTAATTCAAGTAATAAAATTAACTCTATAGCCACAAGATTATCTAGTCATCAAGTTTAAGAGTTCTACTTTTCTATTCATTTCAAGAATAACTATATGTTGTAATATCAAGTCACTTAGAATATTCAAATGATAGCAACTTCATGAGAACACTACTAGAATCAGATGTTAATCCATAAATATAAGTTCAGGAATGTATTTAGGTTTTCCCTTTAAATATGTCCAGCAAAGCCAATTTTTTGATTAGGCATCTCCAAGCTTCTCCTCACTTTCACATTTTTTTTTTCTTTCTTTTCTCTTTTTCATTTGGATTGCTTTCAATCCTATATATTTTTCTTTTTTTTTTTCTTTCTTTTCTCTTTTTTCATTTGGATTGTTTTCAATCCTATATATTTTTTCTTTTCATTTCAGTTCTTTTCTTTTCTCTTTTTAATTTGGATTGCTTTCAATCCTATATATTTTTCTTTTCTTTTCAGGGATTGTTGTCAATCCTTTTTTTTCCAAGCCAATTTTTGATTAGGCATATATTTTTTTCTTTCTTTTTGTTTCTCTTTTTCATTTTGATTGTATCCTATTATATTTTTCTTTTCTTTTTAGGGATTGTTGTCAATCCTTTTTTTTTCCTTTTTCAAGTGAGGATTCTTATATCTGGATAGCTTTTAATGATTTTGAACATCACCTTTCTTTCTCTAAATTTGAAACTCAAAGCATTCCTTTATCTTATAAATATTTCATAGCTTTTACATCATTGAGCCACAATCTTTTCTTCTCAAATGAATTTCTAAGATTCTTAATACTTTAAAATATAGTTTCATTTACTTTAAATAGTTAACTACAGTCTTATTCTCTTATACTAAATATCTTAATCTACAAAATTAATTTTCATTTCAAAAATATTCCTTTAAATCTACCATAATATTTAAATATCTTTAAAATATAGTTCTCTGAATTAAATTCACTATATAAAACCATATTAATAATTTTTGAAAATATTTAAATTGAGAACATCTAATAGTTAATCTTTTTCTTCCCTCCCCCAAACTTAAATTTTTCAATATGAAATGATACAGGTGGAAAGAAAAATTTTAAATATAAATCATACTTCAGTACTTTAGGCATTTTCATCATTCTGAAATTTTTGCAGTCCTAATATAAATCATACCTCAGTATTTTAGGCATTTTCATCATTCTGAAATTTTTGCGGTCCTTCTCAAAATTCTCTACTTCACCTGGTCTGTAACATTAGGAGCTTTCTATACATATAAATCATTAGAGAATTTGTTGGGCAATAAAATTTTGAGATAAGTACAAATCTAACTAGCATAACAAGTATCAGCATTAAAATATAAAAATGTTCTTCAATTCTTATAAATTGTAACACAAACACAAACACAAACACACAACACAAGATAAATGAGGTCAATTCTTCCTCCATCTCATCGTATCTCACTAACTTACTTCCAATTTCTAACAGAATTACTACACAAATATATTGGGTGCTTATAAATGATTTTATAGATTATAATCTCAAAGATAAGATTATCCTTGATATATTGGTTCTCGAGCACCAACACCAGACATCACCATATCCTAATAATTAAACACCTCTAACAATTATAAGTACAGTGTAAAATCATCCATAAGTTACTCATCAAATAGGTTCGCGACTCTTATCAAATGAAAACAAAGTCCAAGAAAGGATGTAACAAAATTGAGATGGAATTATCGCTGTAAAAATTCAGAATGTCTTTTTTAAAACTCAAGTTCGAGTGAGACCCGAGCTGTAGTGGACTCGTCAATCTAACTACTACAAGAGAACATACAAGTCTAACCATAATAAGAATTTAAGAAATCTTCACCCTCATGACACACAAAAAGCAATTCAAAACACTAAAAATCCAAACATCTACCAAACATCAAGCAGACAGATCAATCCACACTAAAGCAAACACAATACAACACTAACAATCATGACTCTTAAGCATACTAAATCAAACCACACAGATAACTATGGGTTGCCTCCCATAAAGCGCTTGGTTTAACGTCGCTAGCCATACAAATGATTCCTCCTTGATCAAAATTCCAATTAAGTAATCCTTGATCAATAGCCCAATTTTTTTCAAATCCAGGGATTACTATAAAATCCTCAACTTTTAATTTTTCATTCAGCTCCTCCTTTTCATATTAATTTTTATCATTGTTCCTCATATTTCTTTCTAGATCCAATACNGTTTGGGGCAGCTGTAGATTATTTATAATTTGCTGATAAGTAGATTATTCTAATAATCTGATAATCTGTAGACTGTCAGAATAAGCTGGCTTGTCGTTTGGGGTAGCTTATTCAAAACAGCTTACTGACAGATGTTGTTGGATAAATGACCATTATGCCCCTGTTTGGTAAATTTGTTCACAATAAAACTGTATGGGGAAAAAATAAATAGACCAGAAGTCTCAAATAGTTACAAATCAGTTTTAACAAATAAAATACAGTGATCACTATTTTGTGAGTATCAAAAGAAATAAAATAAGGAAAAGTACAATTACAACTAAAAGTAAAAATATTAAAATGTTCAATTTAAAACTCTGACGTCGTCTGTCCTCAGTGGCACTGTCCTCCTGGGGAAACCATCGTACCACAATGACTATCAACATGGGTGTATGTCAGAATGTATGCTCAACAGAAGAAATTACATTGAGTTGAACTGTCTCTCATTGTTGTGAGGCTAGCATGACGTGAGTAAGGGAACCGGTAATCCGCAGTAACACAACACAACTCGGGCGGTGCATAAAATCTCAGAGCTCATGCTACTATTGAGATAAAAAAATCATTTGTTAAATTATAAAATTAAATTAAGTTTTATATAGCAAAATTCTAGATCGAGAGAAACGAAAAACATAAAAATCTTAATATAACCATAACATTCAAACTCATTTTACAATCAAATACATCAGAATTAAAGCTAGAGTCAAAGAAACGTTGCTGAATCAACATCCAGAAATAGCGTTTGCGGTAGACTCCCTCAAAGCAGCCGTCTCAGGGATACTTTCACCATCATGAGTGTTGACCTCACTTTTGGTTGAGGTCTAGAAATTTCTTTAGTATCTCNATTAAAAATATAATATTATTTCAGATATTTCAATAAAAGATAAAAGTAAAGATTACATTAATTAAAACAAAGCAGAGCATATCGAGCACAATTTTTATGTATTTACATATCTTCAAATGAAGAGACTGGATAAATGATAGGCATCTCCAACGATGGAAACACATAAACCTTGTCATTCATTTTGCAGAACTCACACCCTTGTCTCATAACATGGCATCTACGGATTGCCTGAGGAGTAAGAAACTCTTCACAAGTCCATCATCGATGCCTTGGCCATTCAAAAAAATAATAAATTGATATTCTAAATATATTTCTTCTTTTCCCCAAATAATTATTCACAACAAACATAATTAATAGCAACAGAGATGCTTAAAATTCCATTTATAATAAAGAGAAGCTCTTGAAGTAGAGGAGATACAAGAGGTAAAAGCTTTAGCAGCCAAGAAGGAAAAACAATAATAGCAACATCAACAATACCTTCTTCTACAAACTCAGCACTTATTTTCACAGCAAATTGGTGCATTTTCTCTTAATCAAGCCTCGTAGGCCACAGGTTTCAGCAAATCCAAACCAAGTTGGACGTCAGGGCATGGAAGCTCATGGTAATGCATTTAGAAGAAACTTTGAAAACTTCATGGTAATGCATTTAGAAGAAACATTGAAACTTCCTCCAAGTCCTATGGTTTTACATATATAACGCCTAAACTTCACTTTATACCACCCAATTCTTTCATTTATAACACCCATATGGTTGGTACCTAAACTTCACTTTACACAGAGCGCAAATTAAAGAAAAATTCAATGTATTGAATTCATGAAGGTAAGCATAGCTCACAACACAATTAGAAATTCACAACAATAAAATTCAAAGTCTGGTATGTATATCTTCCATATATAAGCAAAATTTGAAGTTTGGATGTTAGAGACGTAAATGCATAGGAATTAAGTGGTTGGTATGTAAAACTTCCAAATAAAAAATAACCATACAAAGGAACATGATAATCATACAAAGGAACAAAATAACCATACAAAGGAACATGATAATCATCGTGCTTAACAACCATCTGTGCCACGTTTATGTTTCCTAAAAGAAGATCAAATGAATGCATCAACTATATGTACAACAGATTTGAATCANAAAATCAAACTATAACTCAAAAAATTATGAAACTTAGTTTTTTGAGTTCTCTGTGATCAGAGATATTTTATACAAATAAAATAATATTTAAAATAAAAACTTAATTTTTGGCCTATTTTAAATATTTAAAATAACTAAAAATTCATAAAAATCACAAAAAATAATAAAACTCATGAAAATGTTCTAAATTGCTTCCTAATTACTTAGGAACAATTAGAATATTTTTGCTGATTTTCTAAATAAAGATATTGAATTTTAAAGCTTAAAAATAATTTTTAAAGGCTAAAAAATGAGTTTACACTAAAATAATTCCAATAAATAAAAAAATTTAGAAAAATATAAAATTTTCTCCTCTGTGTTCTTTGACCTTAGGGAGATTTTTCAAAAATACAAAATATAATTTTTACCTCCTAAAATATTTTTTATTTTTATTAAATAACCTAGAATTTAAAATAATTCTGGTAAATCACAGAGAATTCAAAAAATCATGAAATTTTATCGAAAGGCTTCTCTGGTCTTGGTCTACCTTTNTTTATCACATTTAATTTTTTAAACTATGTCCAATCGACTCGTCTAAGTGAGACGAACATATCCATACGGTAACCATGCAATTAAATTAAGCTTAATCAAATGGAGAGTCAAAATAGGCTCACGAGAAGGAGAAGTTTTATACCTTTTCTCTGAGAAGTGAAGCTTCAATCAGAGGGTCTTAGCACGTTTGTTGGGGTCGAAGGAGGCTAGGGATTAAGCCCCTTATTCTGATGTAAGGCCTATGTATGAATTCGACCAAGCTCGATTTCAGGTGTTGGCCTAGAGCTATGGTGGAGGCTATTTCATATGGTAGTTTGATGGGGCTTTGTCTTCTCTTATTGTTGTAAAGGTGTGGGCACAAGCAATTGAAGTTTGGTGGAGTTTTTAGAGATGTCCTGCTTCTGCCCTAATTTTCAAGCTCAAAATTAGGGTTACACAAGGGAAATCAAGGTAGTGGAGTGATTGGAATGGGTTGTGGAGGTCTCAAGGAAGCTCTGTGAGTGATTTGGGAAGCTCTCTCTAAGAAAATTTTAGCACCCTTCCCATGACAAAATTTTAGAACCCCTCTCATGGTTGTGGAGGTGAGTTTTTGTAAAAATGGCCATGAGGTGGCTCTCAGGGCACAAGTTTGGGTGCGTTGTGGTGCTTAAATGGAGGGCAGAGGAGCTCTACAGGTTGATTTGGATGAGTTGGCCTCTTGGTTTGATTTGGACGATGACGCACCCTTTTACAGAGCCATGGCACAAACAGCGCCATCACGGGCGCCAACACCGCCCAGTGCAGTTTTGGCGTTTCAGGAAGATTTTGGCAAACTTTGGTGGAATTTCACTTAAAAATAACTGCCTTAAGATCTTTTTAAAGGCATGAAAACTATTTTCGATGACAAGAAACTTCTACATTTCAAAATCCATGGCTTTCAACTCTAAAAACACTTCAAGATATGTGGTTTTTAATCGAAGAAAGTTCATCAGTTTTGACATGCAGAAATTATACGACAAAGTCATCACTAAGAAGAGACTTATCAAGGAAAGAGACTTTGTCAATCATGGATTAAGTAATCTAAGTTTGCAGATTGAGAAAATAATAGTACAGAGACGTTGGAAAGTTCTATGCTACACTACCACTGTAGTAGTTGTTCCTGTGGTAAAATAATTCTATGCTAATCTACATGGAATTAACCAAGGAGTTGTCTTCATTCGAGGTAAGCGTGTACCATCTACTCTATAGCTAATTAATGATTTTTTTTTTATATAAAGCGTGTCAATCTGTCATTATACAAACTTTATACCAATGAAGGATTTGATGTATGATGTATAACCATTTCTAACGGATGAAAGTAATAATTAGGAAATTAGAGATAAGGGGTACATTAGTTTCACCACTTCACTACTAAATCTGATATATAAATAATTGCATTTCTTCATCTTTGCAAAACTACTCCCTACAATAAAGTTTAGTAAATTTACAAAAGAAAATGCACTTTTAAACTATTACATTCAAATGGGAAAGGCCATTGATGTGGGGTCAATTATTTTTAAATTTATTCTGAATATTATAATGAATGGGCCTATATATGGATTGGGGTATCCTTCTGTGATCTTCTTACTTTACAGTCAATCTCAAGTACCATATGAAAGTTGGGAGAAAGTTTTAATACCATGGGAGCCCAGGGATCCTATTGATGGAAACAATATTAGGAATGGAAATAAAGTGTTGAATATTATCTTGGATCAATCATCACAAGCTTCAACACCCTTAAAGCCCAATACAGTTGGAAGTTCACAAGTTTTGGAGAAGAAAATAAAGAAAATATAGAGAGAATTTCATAATATCATGGATGCAATAGGAAATCATACTTACCTTTTTTATCACTTAAATTGGAGAATGAAAGAAGACTTTGATCATACGGGATGAATTGAAGCAGCTTTGGTGCAGAGGTTCAAGAAGAATGAATGGATCGATAAAAATTCAACTGATAAATTCCCTACTACAATTTGTATGTACNTGTTTGTCACTTTGTCGTATGTCCCTTTTTATTCGATTCCTCTCCTCTTCAAATCATTCATATGGTTCGGGAAGGAGATTTATTCAAATGGGGGAAGTATACGACGATTGACAAACTGGCGACTCCTTTTTAAAATAAAAAAGAGAAAAATAAACGAAAAACAGCGTTGCAGCAAAGTGTTGGGCCGATGCAATGTGTTCCAGCGGTGTGTCGCGGCGACGTGTTGCAGCGGTGCGTCGCGGCGAAGCGTTGCAGCGGTGTGTCGCGGCGACGCGTTGCATCGTTGTGTTGCGGCGACGAGTGGCAGAGGTGCATCACGACAAGGCGTTGAGGTGACACAATGTGTTGTAGCAGTGTGTCGCGGTGATGCGTTGCGGCGATGCAACGGGTGGTGGTGAAGCATCGCAGATTGTTNAAAAATCATCTTTAGTTTAGATAATTATTTTTTTATTAAAAATAGAAAGTTTGTTGTTCAATGGTGCATATTTTGTATTCTACCTATGGGTTCGATATTCAGGTCTTAATTAAAAAGTTTTATATTACTTGATAACGATACGTATACTTGCCGAGTATACCACTATATATAAATTAAAAGTTAAATTCTTATTTTTCTTCAGGATCAAGTTTTTGGTTTTGTTGCAAAGTAAGAAAATATAAGTGAAATATAATCTCAATTATTGTTGTACTGTGCATATTAGCAGTATCCAGAGATCACAAGGTTATCTCTAAACTAATAATATATGAAGAGTTCAATTTTGTATAAAACATCGTTCCTCTTGCAATGAGTTTATAATTAGTGTATGAAAATAATTTTAAAATATAACTAAGATATTATGTCAAATATGAGCAATTCTATTATTTACCCTCGGTCAAGTGTATAAAGAACAATGGTTAATCCAGAGTTTGATCCCTAAACCCATAGTTAAGCTAGAAAGATACCTAAAGTTCCCACTTCCCCTCCTTTGAGGGCTAACATCTCGCTTTAGTTTCAAAATATTTGGACCAGACTATGGATTTTAGTCTGTCACTCTAAAACCTCCAATTCTACGCCCATNCAAATTGGTCCAACTTCTTTGATATTGCAGCAACTTGAGATGCAAGAATTGTAATCACATTTGAATCATGAAGACTGACTACTATTTTAGGATTTACCCTTATAGAGGGCCATTGTAATTCGTTTGCAGCTATATTTTTAATTAATGCATACGCTTCATCAAATGGTTTTGACATTAATGATCCACCACCAGCAGCATCAATTATAAACCTAAGGGATTTTACTAACCTATTATAAAAAGATTGAATGATTAACCAATCAGGCAGAGCATGATGTGGACACTTTCTTAGGAATTCCTTAAATCTTTCTCATGCTTCGTATATTGATTCCCCTTCATACTGACAAAATGAGATACTATCTTTTCTAAGTTTAGCAGTTCTTGAAGGTGGAAAATACTTAGTTAGGAATTTCTGAGTTAACTCCTCCCAATTTCTAATAGATCCAGGTGCTGATGAGTATAACCACATTTTAGCCTTATCCCTTAGTGAGAAACGAAAAAGCCTTAGCCTAACATCATCGTCTGACATACCGTTATAATGAAATATAGCACAAAGTTCTATAAAATTTGATAAGTGTAAATAGGGATCCTCTAAAGGAGTTCCCCCAAACTGATTTTTCTGCACCAGTTGGTTAATCTCAGGATTTATTTCAAACGAGTCAGCTTCTACGATAGGGTTTTGTATACTTGAGTGAATTTCATCTGTCGTAGGATTTACATAATCTCTCAATGAAGTATGATGATTTTCCAAGTTATTATTTTGAAAGTTTTTCATTTCCATTTCTAGTTTTTCGAGTCCTCTTTGTATTTGTATTTTTTTCTTTTTTTCAAACTCGGGATCATAATGCACAAGCCATGTAGATCCTTTATTTTGCATAAGCAACACAACAAACAATACATTAACAATTAAACAAATAATAGATGAAATATATTCAACACAACAAAATATTTTCACGAACATCTTATTTTCCACACAAACAATTTTGTTTTCAACACTTTTTCACATAAAAATATTTTTCACACAAAAATAGTTTTTTTTTACCACACAATAGCTTTCCAATTCTAAGCCTAATTACTTCAACTAAATATCTACTAAAGTTCTTACCGAAGCTTCCCCGGCAACGGCGCCAAAAACTTGAAAGCGACTTTTTATACACCTACAAATACAAGAATTTGACACCACTACTAGAAGATTTAAACCCTCCGCAATGACGTCACAAAATTGATACAACTTTTAATATGCAAGAATTTATGAACCTAGATTTATATATTTATAATGATTTTGTAAAGTCAGAATTTCAAACACAAGTATACGTATCGCTCAAGTAATACAGGGCTCTAGTGGAGTCCCGTTAATCGATCCCACAGAGAAGCGAGGTAAGATGTCCTTAGTTAAATCCAAGTCTACTACAATTAGTCCTTAGTTTGGAATGTCGATTAAAGTGATGTTTTATCTAACAACTACTCATAAATGCAAGTGTTAAATGTAAAGATAGTAATNCGTGCTTCGTCTTCTTAAAAGAATTGCAGAGATATTACCCCTTACGTGTGGAGAATCTAAACTCAGTTTTTGGGGGGTGTATAAAGTAGTTTATTTCATTAATGAGTTTATATTTAGTTATCTTCATCAAAAAGGTGTCTTCAAACATTAAATTATCCCGAAAAGAACAGAATGAAGGAAGCATTTCAGTCATTTATTGTAAAAAAGTCGACTTTATGTGGGACTGACTCAACGGAAAAGTCAATTTTGTAAGTCTTCGGCCATTCTGCATAGATCCGAAAATTTCTCATCAGGGATCGAAGATGGTCAATTAGGCTAGATCAGCCGACCGAAATTACCCAATAAAACAGACTTCGTTGATCCAAGTCAACCAAACTTAGTCGATCGAGCTATAAGTCAGACAGAAGATGAGCCCACACTTATAAAATACTAGAAATACCCTAGTACATACTACTTCCAAATAATGATAAAGGTATAATGTCACTATTGTATTATCCTCTCTATAAATAGTGGAAACATTTTACGAAAAATCAACAATATTGAATGCACTTCCTTATTGTTAATCTCTCTCACTCTCTCTCTCTTTCTCGCTCTCTCCTTATTCAAACTTTATTCTTTGATTGGGATTCACGAACAATCTCAGATTCAATATCCTTAAGGTGCGGTGAGTGTGAATCATGTAACTAACAAAAAAAAATGAGCAATGCATGAATAATGACCTCACAAATGAGAGGTTGATGACATCATTTAGTGCACGAGAGAATTNCCTTTTTGGATGAATTGGTTTGGAGAATTTTGAGATATTGAAAACTACTATTCTTATGTAATGAATTGGATAGTGTAAATGAATGAGATGCATTAAATATTGTATGTGTCAAATAAGAGCAAACTTATTCTTTACCCTTTGGTCCTAGACATAAAGAACATTGACTAATCCTATGCTTGTTTACTGAATCCGTGGCTAGGCTTGAAGGATACCGGCTCTCACTTAGGAGCTCCCACGTTCCCCTCACCTGAGGGCTAACATCTCTGCTTCAGTACTCAAACAATAGAACTGAATTTAGGATTTTAGTCTGTCATCCTAAAATTTCCAATTCTACCCCCATCAAATTATAATTTTCTATTTATTTGCATTCAACTCCCATTAACTTAACCATCCATTGAATATGAATGTGGTTCTACTCTATTGAGAATTACACAACCCTCTCAGGTCTTAATGCAATTACAACTAACTTTAACACTACGACAGACTTTTATTATAATGTTGTCGGCACTATTTTTGGTGTGGGGTTTGCCCGTAAGAAGCTGTCGGTCATCGAAATTGAAATCTCGTTGCCCGCTTCGGAAGGACGTTAAAAAAATTTAGTTTTGAAAAATATGGAGTCAAACTGANCGTAAAGGCTCGGGAGAGTGAGTGAGGTTATACCTTTGCTCTGAGAGGTGTAGCCTCACNTAACATTTTATGATTTTTTTATTATTTTTAATTATTAAAAATAATTAAAATAACTTAAAAATTAAGTTTTTAATTTTAAATATATTTTTATTTTTATTAAATCCCCCTAATATCAGAGAACTCAAAAAGCTAAGTTTGACAACTTTTTGAGTTATATTTTGATTTTTAAAAATCACTTAATTGTTAATTTTAATAATGATTTTAAAAACCAATTAAAAATATTAAATGATCTCAAAATCCTTTAAAATTTTTATGGTAAATTCTCTAAAAATCAATTAAAAATATTAAATGATCTCAAAATTCTTTAAAATTTTTATGGTGAATTCTCTAACTTATAAATCACAGTGGAGAATAAAAATCAAATGATTTTAATCTTTATATTCTCCAAATTAAATATCTTAAGCAAATTAAATTTTGCTTAAAATAGTGATATTTTGCTTTTTAAAAATTATAAAATTATTTCCTAAGACTATTCTGGCCATAGGAAACTCACAGGAATATTTGTAGAATTTTCTAAAGCACATGCAATTTTCTATAATTATTTGAACAGAAAATGCATAAAAACTTAGAAAATTAAGATCTCTATCTAAAGATCTCCTATGTCTTTGGAAAAATGCTTAAATTATTCACCTAGACAGAGGCTACAACATATAAAAAATTTGAGTTAAGGTATTAATTCCATATGAATGGAGAATTGAAAAACCCCTAACCCTAATTTATTTTTTAAAAATAATTCATGCATCAAATTAATGTGAAAATAATTCCACATGAATCTCCTCTGTTCACTGAGCAAGAGAGTATTTTTATTTTATTTTTATC